>JBANCZ010003187.1:0-13366 GCA_037040025.1 Sphaerogastrella javana
GTATATATCTATATACTTATTTTATATAAAGAAAACATATTTATATATACAAACATTTACGATCATATTAGTTGAACTTAGCTTTAGTCATCTCTTGTCGCTGTTCGTTTTGAGATTTTTTTTTCGATTGTAAATTAATGTTATCGTCATATATTTTTGTATCGGTATTTTGTGCACAGTTTTATCGAAAATGGAAAATCGCAAATTTTGTAGTTTTTGTGTTTATTCATTTTTATTGAATTTTTTTTTTTTAGTATTTTTTTAACAAAAGGGAAATATAGAAATCAGTAAAAAGAAGAAAAAGCTAAAAAAAAAAAAAAAAAAAAAAAAAACTGTGATGAGAAAGTGAAAAAATATTGAATGTATTATTATAGAGAAACAAAGTTGAGCTTGGTTCATCTTGATTTGATTATATAATTAATTTTAGTATGATTTTAAATTTGTATGTGTATGTTTATATATATATTTTTTTTTTATTATTGTATTCAATGTACTTTGTATATGTATTCCCATTAGAGACAAACCAAACGTAATCATTACAACAACATTAATAACAACAACAACAACAAAAACAACAAAACAGCAACTGAAACTGAAACTGACAATAAAAACAGAACCTTAAAAAAAAAAACCAAATGAAATCTAGAATGAAATTTTCTTCCCCCAATTTGGTTGATAACCCAAATACGCATTGCTGCTGCAACAGAACAAAACCCTCCCCATAAACTTGGTGTTGGTAAGGGTATTTGCCTGCGGTCTTTTCACATATTCACCTGGGCCACCCCCCCCCCCCCACCCCCCTCTCCGTCCTCCTCCTCCTCCATTCCTGACCATCTGTTTAGCACTTATTTTCACATTACTCAACACTGTGTTTCGTCAACCGTTCATGCTGCCCACGGCTTCATCAGGCTATCAAGGCAACAACAAGGATGACTGGCGCTCAGGACCCATGAACATGAACATGAACATGCCCATCATGTCACCCTCACCCTATCTGCTCAGCCGTTTCACCAACAATGTACCGCTACCCACACTCTATGCTGGTGATGCGGCCCGCAAACCCAAGCTGTCCGTCATTGAGCTGTTGCTCTACAACATGGCATCGTTGCTGGCTGGTGTCGCCGCTGGCTACGATGTACGCATGTCCAATGTGTCGCCCGTGCACCCAACGTTGCTCAGTGAGCTGCCTGCTTTGAGGGCAGCACCGCATCATCATAATAAGGCCACACTGCTTGAGCAGGAGCAGGAGCAGGACGAGAAGCCGGAGAGGGACTGCAGTGAAACAGTGGAACTGCAACAGCAACAACTGCTACTACTACAAGAGCCACAGCCGGAGCTAGAGGTGGAGTTGACGCTGCAACCATCGGAACACACTGAACAGCAACCGGACACGCCCTGCCCCCAACTCAACAGCACCAGCAATGCAACACGGTAAGTCCATCTTTCAGACACTGCACTTGCATTGTCGGTTGCATCCGACTTCAGCTTGTAGTTGGTATATCAAATCGAAGATCATATACTTACAATAGATGATAATGATTTCATTCTTGCCAAATCTGAAAGGTGAAGTGATAATTTATTGGATTTTTCATCGCTTTACAGCTATGCAGCATTGGATGCTGGGTCGATGACCGTGGCGAAACCGCAGACTGTGGCACAGAGGCGCGTGGGCGGCAGCCAGCCGTACTATACGCCCGTACAACGTACGCCGCAGCATCAGCTGCACCATCATCATCATCATCAACAGCAGCAGCAGCAGCAGCAACAGCAACAGCAACAGCAGCAACTGGTGGCAAGTGGTGGAAGTGTGGTGCAAGCACCGCAGCCACTGCCATTGGCAGTTCTGTATGCCGGATCACAGCCACCGACGCCTTCGCCGCGCCGTAAGTTGAGCACCAGTAGTTGCAACAATGCCACCGATGGCTTCGAGGAGTTCCGGGTGGGCGGTGGGATTGGACCGCCCCCGCTGTATGCCCCGGCCGATTATTTGCGGAATGGGCCAAGCTATTCGAACGATGGCGGTTCCTATCGCAACGGTTACTTTGGTAAGTCGATCAATCAATCGATCAATCAATCAATCGAATCAATTTATTCATTTGTTTTGCAGGTTCCAACTACTTTCCATATCGTCCGGAGCTTAATTTCGCATACGAACGCGATTGTAAATCATATCCGGATTATTCCTATGACTATAATCATCGTCTGCCCGACTACTACGACTATCAGTATGATCCTCCTGTGCCCGCTCCAGCACCGCCCGTGACAGTGACTGCGACACAGGCGGCCACCGTTCAGGCGCTGCAGACGCGCACACCCCCGCCTCGTGTGCCTCAAATGGGCGTGAGCGCGGGCGGACATCGGCGTACGCCCTCAACCGTATCGAATAATTCGAATGTGCTGCTGGAGCACGAGGAGTTGCTCTACGACTACAACAATCTCAACTTAAATGTGAACTATGAGTGTGATGGCAGTGCGGGCGTGGCAGGCACAGCCTTACCGGCAGCAGCAACAGCCACGGGAACAACCACAGCAACACTTAGCAAACAGGAACTGTATGCAGCAGCAGCAGCAGCAGCGGCGGCTGCATCAGCAGCAGCTGCAAGTAGTTCACCCAAGCTCATCAATCGCATGCTGCACAGTCCCCTCGCTCAGTGCAAATACACGCCGGCGGCACGTCCGGCCAGTTTACCCTTTGAGCAGCATACGCTCAGCTATCAGATGCAACAGCAGCAGCAGCAGCAGCAGCAACAGCAACAACAGCAACATTCGATACAGCAACAGCAGCAGGCGATTGTGCAGCAGCAGCTGATGTCGATGCCTGTGGGCGGGCAGGGAAAGCTGCGCAGCTCGCTGAAGAAATACAATAGTAGTCAGCTGAATGGCAGCATATCGTCGCAGCAGGGCACGCCCACAAATCCAACGCCACCCGATTCGCTGACCAGTGATGACAGCTCCTATTTGAGTGCCAAGGAGGGTTCCATTGGCTCGCAGCACAGTCGTGTTCGTTTCAGTCCCGAGGCGTATTTGGATGCCAGTATGCCATTGCCCGGTCGACGTATGACATCCCCAGCCACACATACGCTCAGCCATCAGCAACAGCAACAGCAACAGCAACCACAACAACAACGGCGACAACATCGTCATGCTTCCAGCGCCAGCACACCATCGCCATCGGCATCATCGTCCTCCTAGCAGGCGCGTCTAGCGCTAACACTACAGTTAGCGCGTAGCCCTGGCGCGGACATTGGCAGCGTTGCTGGTGGCGCCTCCAGCGTGGCCCTGGGTCTGGCACTGCATCAGCAACGTGTGCCCTATCGCTGGTATTCCGGTGCGCGGCGCTCCCGTTCCGCTCACTACGAGTATCGACTCTGAGAGCCAACAACAACATAACAGTTCAATTGCTCTCTAGGAACCAAGGGTTACATTGTCGTCCTCTCTGTCAGTCTCCTTTGTATTAATCACATTTATACCTCAAGCATACGTGGATCAGAGCGAGATAGAGCCAATGCGGACGAGACAGTGAGAGTGGAAATTCGAGTAGTCAGCGCAGTCCTCCAATATTCTATAACATTGCTATATAATTATAAATTTCATAAGTTGAGTTCATGCTCAATCTACAATTTGCATTATTCGCTATATAGCTACTATATAGCATAATCGATTCAATTCATTATATTGGTTTAGTATTTCCCCATTGAATTGAAATTCGATGATACATTAAGTTATAGTTTTATAATATTTTCTACTAAGTTTTCTCTATGAAAGTCAACGTCTCCAGACAATATATCATTAGTATTATATAGTAAGGACGGTGTGTAAGGAGCGGGTACAAAATGAATGTAGGAAAAGTTGACATATATATACATATATATATAAATAGGCTATATAGTGTGTGAGCGAAAGGAATTATGTAGAGTTTAGTAATGCGTAATGGTATAGTTAGTCTTCAAGTAATACAAAAACACACACACACACACATATATATATACAAAAATATAGACTCCAGTTATATATACACAAGTATGTATACATATATATATTAATATATATACCCCAGACTTGCGCGATTTGCCTTATAATGAAGCGTGTACAGAAATTGTATTAGGAAATGAAATCCTATAGACCATGAGATTCCCCATACGCCTTACGTACTCAATGCCGACATACATATAGAGAAACAAAACAAAATAGAAAAAAAAAAACACATATAGCCGAGTGTTTTTTTGATTGCATTCTTTAATTGATTCGGTGTACGCCTTAAGCCACGCCCACTATATTACAATAATGATAATAGTAACAAAATCAACAACAAACAAATTGAACATATTATTCTAAACACCACACCAATAACTCCATTTTTTAAGTCTGAACAAATGTAATGTTTATAATGATATAGAATTATATAAATACATATATATATATATATATATAGATATATAGATATAAAGATATACAGCAGATATTATAGTATTAGATATGTAAATGGTGTAGGAACGCGTTGCTCTAGTTTAAAATACAAATCAATTACATATACTTCAATGTATTGTATGTATTCTCAACGGGTGTATCCAAAAATTAATAACTGCATATGAATCAATAGTTATATGTATGTTCTATATAAATACATATAGAGTTAAGTATATAGGATTCTTGTATAACAAATTTGCAAGTTTGCGCTGTTTGCCACATGCCGAAATACAAAATTAATCAAATCATATTCAATTTTGACTATTAAACTGCAGTTATATATATATATGAAATGATTATATATATATATATATATACTATATAAAAATATTGTATAAAAAACTTGACTATAATTAACTTATATTATATATGATATCATTTATTCAAGCGGTAGCATCATCAATAGATGGTCTCTCAGTTCATACGGTTTAAGCGTGACACGAAGAACAAGTAGAAATCACAATTTTTTGCCCCATGTGATAGATACAATTATATTTTCTATAGATTTTTAATACAATGCAATCATTTTGTAGCAGCCCAAAGTAAAGTACTTCTCTTGCATATATTCATTCAAAGAATAGGGATCCTTCAATTTCCTACAATAATATGCTCCTAAACAGAAATTGAATGTTGTGTGGTATATAATATGTAAAGGATATACTATATATGATATTACTACAAAAAATTCCTTTCATTAGCTTACAGGGTATTTGCTATCGACAATAACATGATCATTTATGTACATGTATGGATCGTATATATGTATATATGAACATGTGCATGTTAGATTCTGTTTAGCGTGTCACGCTTCTATCTTTAGGGTGCATCTAAAAATAATCAAAATCCGAGCTTTTGCTGCATCCATGCGTCGCCAGATGTCGCTTTCACTCATATAAAAATCACGGATAGAAATGAAATGGGGTCTATAATAATGAAAATAATACATTTTTACTATTATTCTTATGTGGCTCTGACTCGTTGTAATGCTTCTTGTTCTTCTAGTATTCGTTTGATTCTTAATTTGTTGACTCAAGTAACTAACTTAACTTACTAATCAAATATGATAATAATTGCTATATCATTATCATTTAGACAATTGTTGATTATGCTCACAAATGATATAAAAATAACTGAAAATATTTAACAAACGCGAAACTCAATGATATAAATCTTAAAAAAAAAATAGACAGTTCAACTTAAATATTGAAATACACAATTATTATAAATATAATTATTATCATATTATTATTATTATGATTATTATTTCATTTAACTAAACGAAGACACCTTGCTTTGTATTGCTCGCATACAGTTTGAGGGGTTTATGTATAGATTAGTATTATAGTATATGGAAAAGCAAATTGATGGCGATGATATGATATGATTTCAAATGATGTAATGAAGATATGATATATGCCGCTTGCGACTCAGTTTTATGTACAAATTAGCGTTTAATACAATTATGAATTCAAAACCAAACAATTCATTCAGAGACCAAAATGCATAACGATAATATTCAAAAATTAACTATTAAACAAAAAAAAAAAGGAAATTATTTTTATATATAAAACCGAAATTTGTGTTTTATTTGCATTGAAACGAATACGATAAGTAAAAACTATACAGTTTGGGACGCTAGTTTTCGTTATTTATTGAACAAATTTTGTGTTTTCTTTAAATTCATCCCGAAACAATACCTAAAAAAATCTACGTTTTGTAAATTAACAAGACGGACTTATGTTTTAATTCCACTAATCTAAAAAAACGGTTTTTAAATTCTGAAAATTAAGATATCATTAGCATAGTAGTTTCTTGATCCGTGCCTGCTGACTTCAGACCTTAAATCAACGATAATGCTTCCACATCCACCTTATTTATGTGGTAAATAAACCTGACGTGGATCCTTCGATCTATAATCTCTACCCAAATCTTAAAAGGTGGCTCATCAATAAACAAGAACTCAGCTCTTGCGAGGAAGTATTTTATAGACCTTCCGCAAAATTACGGGGAATATTTTGGAGAAGTTATCTAAACATTTTTACATTTATTTATTTCGAAGGAGGTGATTTTTCACCTCATCTCGAAAAAAAAACAGAAATTTAATTTTTATTTGAATTTAATTTTAAATTCGAAGTCTGAAATTTATGCCAATTTCCATGCAGAATCTCAACGATTTCCAAACATTATAGTAGAACAAGTTCTTGCCAAATTTGGCCATAGTTTTCACTGGATATAGATTTCCTTGTCTGCTAGCATTCCCTTTCTTTTGGCAAGAGCTGAACTGGAATGGATATCGGCAGCTGAGCAACTCAGTTTCTAGCTCATCTCATCATCTAATACCAGGCCTGGCGAGTTCTTGAGCGTAACGTGTGGATGTGGAGTGCTTGGCCAGGTGCCCCAATTGATTTGAGCTTCATGTTTTTCTTCTTTTTTTTTGTTTGTTTGTATCGTTAGCTTTTAGCAACTTGCCAAAGTGGAAAAAGTGGAATGAAAAGGCATCTGGCTAGTCGCAGTCGCAGTCATAGTAGTTGTCGTCGTCGTCGTCGCCGTTGCAGTCGCAGTTGGCGTCGCAGCTGGCGTTCCAGTGGAGTGCAGATCAACTGGCGGCCTGTTCTGGCTTGGGAGTCTTTTATTTTCGGGGCCGCCAAATGTTCTTCTACTCTCGAGGCGACAAGTTCAGTGGCGCGCGTTGTTATTGTTGTTGTTAGCCAACCAATCGATAAGTGTTATCGATCTTTGAATATTTTATTGGTGCGTGTGTGCGTGAATTATTGTGATTTATTTTGAAATTTTTGTAAACTCCATTGACAGATAATCTAGTCGATCAGCAGGTAAGCCATCCATACATACATATAACCAACCATTCGACCATAGTATAGTCCATTATCAGATAGAGCCTTAAGACTTATCATAAGACTATCGTCGTGGTTTTGCATTTCGCCTGTTTGAGCAGTTCCAGTTTTTGGTCGCACTTCAAATTGGCCTTCGCCCATTTTCGCGAACGAATGAAAAACGAGCGAAGAGTAAAGATCGAAGAATGAAGACAGAAACCTGTTGCCTTGTGCCACATTCTGAGTGTGTGCAGAAAGTAAACCAATAACATCAGATTACAAGTGTCACGAATCTAGGCTGGAACACAAATGTAAGATGAAAATTACTGTACAATTTGAAATGTAAAATGTAAAAGTTGTGAGGCCTCTAAACAGTAAAAGTAAGCTCAATAATATGTATGTCAGGGGCGGGCGAAGGATGAAATCTCATTCGATTCCCCTCTCTTTATTCCTTAAAAGTGTCATTGATTTAGAGTGTTCATATGGGAAAGGCCCTTCAGATAGAACACAATTCTAAAGAAAAAGTAAGGTTGCATGATTCTTATTGTAACGATTTTATAAAGTGTTTAAAAAAATTACAAAAATTTGATTTGTCTATTAGACTGTTTTCCCTGTAGGATTTAAATCCGCCCCTGAAGTTTTTTTATATGTACCAACATACGTTGGACTAACAATCTATATGTGATATATAATATATAGTTTATTTTAAGGTTAATAATCGTTGACTGATTAAATGTAAGTTATATGGAGCACCTTATACACAAAGGGAAGGTATCCTCTTGGTATGCCTTTGTGAAAATTCTCGACCTGCAGAAAAATCGTGTTTATCTGTGGGACAATTTGAATGAATACATAAATCTGATTAAATATGAGAACTACAAACTTATATAGACCTTCAAATTATTATATTACTTGAGTGTAATATAGAAATATTATATTTATCTAACTCACGAAATCTATGTTTCTGCTGAACCGATCATAATGAAATTTGCCTAGTAGCTTACTTTCTTTTAACTCATCATTTTTAAAAAATATGGTTGTTGTGCTGACTTGGGGTTATATGAAATTTGAATAATATCATCTATAAATCAGCAAGATCTTCGGAGGCTACAAGCCTATCTTCAAGCCAAGTGTGATTCCTAAAACGCTTATAGTTTTCGAGGTATAGATGTTCATGCAGATAAATGAACATGCGATAATCGAATCAAATCAAGTATATTCTTAATCAAGGAATTAAACCAAAACCGAAACCATAACCGTTAAAACTGTTTCATTTTTAAAAATCGAAACCGTAACCTAAACCAATATTTCAATAGATATTGAAGATCGTTTTAATTCCCAGTTATTGATGACAATTGTTTTGTATTTTCAAGCGCAAGCTTAAAAAATCATACATGTTCATAATTTTTAAATTCAAAACGGTAAAGAACACATCAATGATTTTATAAAAAAAAAATGAAGTCTTTTCGAATATTGTAATTTCGTTAAAATTTAAAAAAAAAATGTTTGAAGTCGGATGTGATGAATGACATTTTGATTTTCGAATTATTGCTTTGTTGAGCATTAACACAAATTTTACAAAATTTTCTCTAAATACAAATTTAGGGATAAAAGTGTTGAATATAAATGATTCCTTGCTTAATTCAATTGCTGAACAATACAAAATTTTGTATATGCCGAATATCAAATTGTTGTAAGAGGCTACAATATTGCACTGTATACTGAAAATGATGCAAGGACAACAGCGCAGTGCTTCGTTTCGGGAGAGGGATGAACGTTTGTGCTGGATCTGCCTGAATACGCAGGAGGATACGAATGCACCATTGAAATGGTTGAAGCCGTGCCGTTGTCGCGGCACCAACAAATGGGTGCATGAGCGCTGCCTGAATCGCTGGGTAGATGAGAAGCAGATGTTGAATCCGGACCTGCCAGTTGCGTGTCCTCAGTGCAATACTGAGTATATTATTGTGATGCCGGATGTAGGCCATTTCGATGCGTTGCTGGAGCGTGTGGAGTATATCTATGGCGCAGTTTGTCCCAGTGTAGTCATGGCTATGTTAGCCACTGTCGTGTATATGGCCACCATAACCTATGGGGCGCTGACCTTGCATCAAGTCACCGGCTGCCTGACGAGCATGAGGCTCCTCAAAGAAGATCAAACGTTGCTCATGATTATGCTGCCATCGGTGCCAGCCACATTGTTGTTGTTCCGTCGCTTGGACTGGGACAATTGGATTGTACGCTGGCTGCGTCGTCGTCAACGGTATGCCAATGGGCAACAGCTCCAGCTGGACAGAAACGGTGAACCATTGCCAGGTGCACCGCTTGGCGACGAATATTTTAATGGGGATGCAGCCGCAGCGATTCAGGAGGATCCATTGCACGGCGCCACAATTAATTCGGAAAGTATTGAGCGTGCCACATGCCGGTTTTGCAGTGCACTCAGTTTGCCCCTATTTGCTGTAGCCATTGGACAAACGCTATATGGCAATCTAACCACCAGGAATTGGAGTATTGTTCTAGGCGCCATCACCTATGAGGTCATCACAGGCATTATCTCAATCTATCTCTATCAGTGTCAGTACTATCGACGACGTCATCGCACTGTTCGCAATTATACACCAGATGCCTCGATTGCAACTCCCCTCCCACAAAATGCTCAACGACATTGAGGCAGGCTTAGATGCAATGATGAAAATTACATCTACAACAAACATCGATCGCATTTGAATGAATAACGGATAACAACAACAGCAACAACATCGAGAAATCAGCAACAATGGCGCTCTGTTAACAACAACAGCACAAAACATATTGATGCCTATCGATAATTTGATGGCGGTCTGTTAACAATAACAGAAGCACAGGCATATTAATACTTATCGATAATTTTATGTACATTTTCAACACTGACCAATCGTACGTTAAGCCTTAACCAACCAAATTAATGCAATATCAATTTATTAGATTCTAATTGTCAGCGATAAATCTATAAACATATAGAATAATGTTCTGCATTTTTTTTTAATTGCAAAATTGAGATAGGCGTGTATTTAAACTGTCATTGTGCATTTAATTAGGGGAATACGCTTGATAATTTAAATGTTTACTTTTTATATAATCAACTACAGCGCAATTAACTGTGGCCCTTTCAACGGAATGGTCAATTATAAATAGAAAATACGCTTGAAAACATTTTCAAGAAAACTAACGTCACCAATCTGCCAGATTTGATGGCGGAGTATAGCGATTATCAGTGAATTTTATAGAAATATTTACAATCAGAAACACACGCCCAGACATAGACAACAACAAATTCAGGAAACATCTTGACTCTAGACATTGTAACGTACATATGCATATGACATGCCCACTTTTTTTATGCACATACACATACAGCATTCAAGCCAGACAAATTTAGAACTTGGAAAATGTGTTACGCAGAGCTGGGAGGATTCGTTTGTTATCGATTGACTGGTAGCCGATAACTAAGCTTGTGAAATGTTATCAGCAGGTTGCAAAATATTATTATGACATATCTGCGTACGTAATTTCTAAAGAGTAAAGTGAAAACAACAGAAATAATTGTAAAAACATGTCAATCCTTTTTCGGGATTTTTTATTTTTGTTGTTTGTTTTTTCTTTTTTTTTTTTAGAAAACGAAAACAAAATATGAACAGAAATTTACGTTGTACTATGATCGATTGTCGTGGGTTGTCATGTCAATGGGTCATCAGTAATTACTGCGTCAATGTGACGGAAAACTGAAACGAGACGTCAATTCAATTTACCATCATGATGTACAAATATTATAACATATATATATGTACGTATGTTCTATACATATTATATGTACGTATACATGTCTTATAATGTTCTGATAACGTTTGTCTAGTGCAAAGTACAAAATGTCAAAGCTTTACTTTTTGATTAATGAGACACATTTTATAGATTTTTGATAATCACTTTCGTTCCGTTGTTGTTCTTTCCCAAAGCTCAGCTAAGTGCTTCAAATAAATAGAACTGGGCCTAATTTAAACACTGCTGACGTAGACTCAATACCTATTTGATCGACTAATTAAACGACCTTGCTATATGTTTGGATTTCTTAATTGAGCGTTCCGGGTGGCAGGAATCCACGGAAATCCCGAACAACAAATGTGTCTACGGCAAATACTATAAAATAATCAATTACATTATCTAATAGATTGTAATTGTATATATGTACTACTAAAAGTATATGTTTTCCCGCCATCTGAACAAATGAAAGCATGTTTTTATCAATTGGATGAAATTTCTGCGAAATTGTTTATTTGAGTATAAAATAGAATCATAATTTTATTTCGAATCATCTATAGTAATAAGTTAGAAACGATATACGGACGAACGGCTAGACCGTTAAGATTAACTAAAACTATTTAAAACTTTGTTTTACAGGCAGTATGTAGTATGTTAATGCTACGACTACAGAGCTAACTACTACTATCTTCTACTATATATATGGTATAATAGCACTTGATATACAGATACATATGTATGTATATGTTTGTGTATAGCATAGGTAAGTACATAATGACCTAATACGTATACTTAGATACTTAGAGGATAAGTACGACTGTTAGTTGTTCATATTTGCTTAATCTTTTGCTGAGATTCCTTTACCATTAAGTTTCGAACTTAATTATGGCAAACCGTAATTTGTGAATCCTCCAGATCGGATTGGAAGGTAGTTAGTAATTAGTAATTAGTATTAATAATGGGCGCATTGAAAACAGACTTTGGCTGTGCTTTTTGTATTTTGTTGTTTGCTGGGTTCATCATTCCATTTTTTGGATGCTAAAATGATAAGATATATTCATGAATACTTCAATAGGCATAATGATATTTATTGTATGATATTTACCTGCTACGATGATGATCGTCTCTGTTGTTTCGATTGATTCATTCAAAATCTTAGATTATCCTTAAGAACGGCCTTCTTGCGCTCAATTTCGATGAGGCATTTCTGTGCATCGGTGCCAGTGCCTCGCTGTTGGCAGACCTTTTCTGTTTTAAGGATGAAACACTGTGTCTGCACCATGTTAAAGAATAGCTTGCCAATTGTATTGGCATCCTCGTCGCTGGCCATTTTCAAGCAGGTGCGAAAGCGTCGATCGCAGGTGCAATGCGAGAGCGTATATGGACGATAATTGAATAGTTCGTAACGATTTGACAAGGCCGGAATGTATTTCTTGCAATGATCGTGCGTGCGACAGCACTTGTCGGCCATTGATGCGCCGCCCAGTTGATTATAGGTGCCATTGGCCAGGTTGCCCCTTCCGCACCAGCGTGTATTCGGCGCTATGAACCAATCCGAAACTTGTCGACGTCTGCGTTCGGGCGGCATGTTAGCCACAATTTCGGTATCATACGATTCATGACGTGTTTTATGCGGGGCGACATGACTGTTGTTGCTGTTTTTGTTGTTGTTGTGATTGTTGTTTATTGTTGTTGCAGCTGCAACTGCATCTGCATCGACATTGGCGGGCAAAGGCAGCTGTCGGGCCACACACAATTGCCAGGCAAAAACGATGAGACACAGCAGGTAAATCGAATTGCAGTTGATTGTGTTTGGGAATGCCATTAATATTTTGTTGATATACGAAATCGATTTGCAAATATATTTCATTCAATTTGAGCACCGTTACGATTTAACTGCTCCGCTATAAGGTTTCGCGTTCTGCACGTTTCCCAATCAAGTGTCGTTCCCACTGCGAGTCGCTCTTGTTTTTATATGGCCACACGTTGCAGCTCGACTGCCGACTGCCGATTGCGATTCCGATTGCAATTCCGATTGTGTTTGTGATTGCGATTCGGCTTAACGATACACATACAAGTGCACGCACATATGCACTTGCATGTATGTGTGTGTGCTCGCTTATACGTTTATAGGCAGATGAATTCGTTCGGCTTATCGGCTGTGCTGCTGCTGCGGAAAGTGTTGTGCAATGAAACAGGTGTTTCGCGTCAGTGTTTGTTAATGCGATAAATATGTTCAAGCTTTCGATAACAGTCGAGGTGATGTAGTT
>JBANCZ010003188.1:0-13365 GCA_037040025.1 Sphaerogastrella javana
TAGATATGCACTTTGTTCACAGTTTTCGACACTATAAAGTCGTGGATATCAGAATTCTGCAACCAATGCAGAATGGTTTTGAATTCTAAAACCCTTTCATATGAGATACCACACCTGCATAGTTTTTTTTTGTTAAAATGTCTATAAGTTCCTTGAGGAGAGCTGCATACAAATATACCATAAAAATGCATTTTCCAACACTGAAATCGACAAGTTTTTCAACACGCTATCAATGCTGTCAAATCGGCAAAAGTTGACCAACACTGGAAGTAGCTCTAAATTGTTGAGTTAAACAATGCAATTTTTTTACTCATTCATCCGAATTCCTTCGTTGAAGTCAAATTACATTTTCCGGGTGTTCTTTATTTCAATTCTTTTTTTTATTCAATTTTGTAAAAGTTGTTCCTCCAAATGGGTAACAATAAGAAAAGAAGTGGAGCACAACTGGCACCGCTTTTGAAAGTTCAAAAGTCCCAAACGGAATATGAATCTCAAGCTAATGCAAGTGCAGGTACAATAAATTTATATAAAAGAAATAATTCTTCCAATAAATATGAAAAGAAAACCAAGAATATTTGTGAAAAACAAAAATCTCATATTGCGCAGAACACCAATAAAGGTATGAGTGCTATTAGATCATGTTCTTGAAAATCACAAAATTAATATTAATAATTTAAATATATATATATGTATATATTCAATTATATATTTTTACTTAAGACTTGTCAACTTCATTATATATTATAGACGTGAACTCAGGGCAAAAAACATGGCAAAGGAAAAGAGGCCAGAGTCATACACCAACAAAGTCAGGTAATTATTTTTGAATAAATTCTTCGATAAATATATATATATATTTAACTTAATTAAATTTCAGATATGAAACCGGGGCGGAACGGATGGCAAACAAAAGTCGACCACAGTCATAGTCAAATGAAATCAGGTAATTATTTTTTTGAAATCTATGAAAAATGCAATAAATAATGTTTGATAAAAGGGGCTAAGAAAAATATAGATTCAAAGCACCTTGACAAAACTAAAGGAAATGTTAAAAAACAGGCGAATAATAGAAAAAGTAACTGCAATGTATCCAAGAAAATAAAAACTACCAATAATAAGCTCAATCTCAAACGTAAACATGAAAATATAGGCAATGCATCATTACAATATTTTGATGAAAAAGAGGAAACCGCAGGTGAGAAACTCAATAAATTAACCAAGACTGAACCGAAGCTAGTTGAAGAATCAGCTTTCGAGGCACGAAAAGCAAATCAAATTAAATGGGAAGAATTATTACTGAAACCCACTTTGAAGGATACAGTTGAGGATTTGCCTAATGTCCAACTTGCAAATGAAACAAATGATAATGATAAGGAACTCGCATCTCTCATGCCAATAGTTAAGTGGCTGAAGAATATATCGCCAGAGTCCGAACATTTAAATGAACTAGAATCGTCTGAGCGGAATTCGACAGAGGAACCCAACCAGAATACAGATACCAACAATGCGATGGAGCTATTTGTGTTAGAAAGCAGCAAAAAGTGTGACATGGAGGGAATAAGAGTAAAACAGCTCATGGATGAAATTGAACTTATTTATCGGAACCGTTTTTTGCAATTGACTGACGAAAGTCGGCGCACCATAGATAAAATATTTCAAATGCAAAAGGAAATATTTATGGGATTTATGTCAAACATACGAGCAACATATCAGAATAACCTATTTGATGAGTTAGGAGAGTATACTGGGCAATCATTTGTGCCGAAGACGAAGCCCGAACAGCAAATAACTCCCCATATGTTTGAAAACTGTAACGAAATTGTTGTCTGTTCTCAGTCAAGTTCCGGTTCAAATCAAAGAGTCTTCAATGGCCAGGTGACCCTAGTTGACACATCATTGCAAAATGATACACATAACTTTTCTGAGCGAACTGAGAAATTCTTTCTTTCTTCTTTCTTCCAATCTCAGCTACATTTGACACAGGGAAATCAGAGTAATAATGATGATGATGGTCATGATGGCGATGATGGTGATAATGGTCAAGATGTTGATAATGGTGATGATGGTGATAATGGTGAAGATATTGATAATGGTGATGATGGTGATGCTGGTGATATTGGTGATGCTGGTGATGATGATTATGATGATGATAACGCCGATGTGAAGTCTATATGTACTATATGTTAACTTTGTTGTTGTTTCTCTATAGCACATTTACTTAAATAAACATGACTAATTTGTAACTTTGTCTTTATTTATTGTATTTCTGAAAGAGTTATAGTATTCAAATTATTGATTAATCTATATAGCGTATATATTGTATATCTCCTTACAATGAGGATATTATTTGGTGGTTGTTAATTGCTGTGTATATCTACTTATGTTATGTAAATCTTCAAATTGAATTAAAATAAACTATTGGCAAAACTGCATTATTTGAGCCAATTCAAAACATATATATAAAAATTCAGTTGCTCGGTGGCCCCATTGCTGCTTATAAAATTCCAATACTAACAAATCGATATTAATATTATAACTTAAGCTACTCGAATAATATTCGTTTATAAAACTATAAAACTTTGTTATACGCTCTGCGTGATATATCGCTAAACGTGAGTGTTATTCTTGATCATTGAGGCTTTTTATATCATTACATGTAAGAGTCGACTGGGTACCTTTCAGCCTCTTCAAGCATATGTCGAAAATCCACGGGCTGCGTTAGAGGTCCTACAGGTCCAGTACCTGGTCGACCGGGAACATGGCCGTTTATCATTTGGGCCGGTTTTTTATCACTTCCCACGGCACTACCTCTATTTTTGAGATGTCCATTCATCATGCTCACATGGTGACTTATTGTGGGCACTGCTCCTGGCACATTTGTTTCAAGATCGTGAAGTATAGCATCGGTTTGTTCATTTCGTAGCACATGATTGACTATGGTGTCGTCAACGTGTTCACCCTCCGTATTGTCGGTCAACTGCTGTATATGACTACGTATAAGCCGCTCAAATTCGCGCTGTACTGAGGGACTATCAGTGTCCCCATCGACCTAATGTATAAACATATTATATAATGAAATTATTTAGGTTGTGATAATGAGTCTTACTTACAATTTGGAGACGATTACTGCTGTCCATAGTTTTCAACATGGGCAAAGTCTGTTCGCGGAATAATTCCAGGCGTCGACGAAATGAGGAAACAGTATCATCAATTCGACCGCGACCCAATTGCAACTTGGAGCAGTCCAATAAAATAGTGGGTGGACTTTGTTTGTACTGCAACAATACATTCAGTGAATGAAAATCTCTGTTGGCTATGGTATTTCTCTTGCTCTGTTTACCCTAAAAAATTGTCTTATTTTACCTTATTCTCAAAGTATTTAACTTGCTGCAGGTTACGCGGATAGCCATCTATGATAATTCCCGTTTTTCCACGCAACTGACGGATACTGTTATCAAGTAATTGATTAAGCGACTTTTCTGGAGCCATTTCACCAGCAGCTAAAGCTTCCTTTACGGCATAGCTTTCGGTATTGGCACGTGGTGCGGTGTCCGTGATGTTGCGTAGAAGTCGACCAACGCTAGGATGCACAAGAAAACAACGAATTGAGAATATGATCATAGTTGGTGAGGGTTACAGGGAATATTACCTAATGTGCGACCAGCCCGGATTCAATCCAACCGCCTTGAGACACAGAGTGGCCTTATTACTACCAGGGCCGCCAATAACCCATATAATGGGTGGTATGGCTGTTTCCGATGGATGGCTGGCATCCATACTAGTGCCGGCATGGCTCAGCTTGGGCTGTTGAGTGACAACGACACCACTGTCTCCATCGACACTTGAGACTCCGGTTTTGAAGTTTCCAGCTACTACTGTGGCCGCATTGGCGGTTATGTGAGATATCACAGCATTCGTGACATTGCGACCACCTTCACCAGGCGTTCTTGAAGCCCCTGGTGCACCTTGAGCACCTGGAGCCCCTGGTAATCGTTCAACGGCGGCTTCGTCTGCAATATGAGGCGCTTGGGATTGACTAGGTGCGGTGTCTACGCTAACTATACTGCCGGGTATATCATGTATCCCTCTACCCATACCTGTAACTCCGTTTAGCATGGCCTCTTGGTTCTCGAGCGTGCTCAGTATGTCTAATACAGCGGTGCGAAAATCTTTATATACCTCAGTAGGCGCACGTTCGCCATTCACCTGCAATAAATAATAGAAATTATATATATCAGGAATAACGTATGCTTACATTCGGATAACTTACCGCCAACAACATGTCACTCTGATCAAAATAGTCGGCGACAGGCATCACATTTTTGAAGAAATTTTCCAATTCCATTTTGGCTAAGGAGAGTACAACATGACCTAATTTAGCGCCATAATCGATCTGCTTCTGTAGCACCGATTGACGCCAGGATATCAAGATGACGCCATTGACCACTTGAATCTTAAAATAAGTTTCAATAAAACCAATTCGACAATTATACTATATGTCCTAAGTCGGCTGTAGTAAACGATGTATTGACATCGATAGAAAAGTTGGAATTATTTCAAGTTTCCTTTAGGAGATCTTGCTTACTTTAAAAATAGTAAGATTACCTCTAATAATATTAATAACATTTGTTGCATTTGCTTTGTAAGATATGACTTTCTATATGTTGTTTATAATGTTTCAACACCTTAATCAATGTAGCTTATCCAGTCAATTATATAACCACTGGTATATATGCCTCTAGAGTCTAATTCAGTCAATTAGAGCACAAACGCACATTTGTACATATAAAAGATGTATATGTGGTTTGGTAAAATTCAAGGGAATTAGGAATTTGGATACAGCAAATAAAAATGCTAGTTGATGGTTAATTAGTCGAAATAGTTTAACAGCAATTTACTGCTCAAATACGAATGTAAGTTAGCTCAACCTGAAAATTGTTGCATAATTAATTCAAGACCCTCTCTGTGGGTATATGTCAGAGAACATATTTTGGATTTTGTGTGAGTAAGTGAGTTTTGTTTTACCTTTTCTGAATATTCAACGACGTCGCGCATAGACCTAGGATATCCCGATATCAGGTATGCTTTGGCAGCTGGAGCCATTTTCATTTCCAACATTAACACTTCGGTGACTGTTTTCGAGGATAATTGCGAAAAGTCTTGCATATCTGTAAAGGTATAGAGTATATTATTACTACTTTCATGTATCCTGATTTACTAGAAGTTAAATCTGCCGAATATAAACTTCATAGGCATATATATTATGTTGTTTACTGCAAAAACTATAAACATGGTTGGATGCATCGATCGATAGCCCGATCGATAGCTTGGCTACCAGTTAAAGCTTGCATAACGTACCATTTCCCATTGCATATTGCTGCAGTAGATCCATCATATTGATGTGAGTCACACCACGTCGCTCCTGCATAAATGTATCGCAATGGGTCACCTTGCCACTACCTGGGCCGCCTAATACGAATATTACTGGTACCTTGGGCGGATCGAATTTGATTTTGCCAGCATTTTGCATATCGATACCACCAATATTGCCATTCATAGCTGTCACGCTGCCAGTTGCTGTTGTCGTATTTTGGCCGTTTTGATTCCGTGTATGATTCCAATCGTTGCCTGGTTCGCCGGTATCTTGTGCCGCGCTGGCATCTGCAAATATGCATTTTCAGATAGTCTCATGCCAAAATAAAGGTCCCTCTGCTCGACTTAAAGCAACAGTTGTGCAGTTGTAGCCATTAATGAAACCGGAAAACGGAAAACGAATGTGTTAGCACGTTAGCGACACGCCCGATTACGTGCCAAACGGCATTAACACGGGTCTGCACTGCTCTGCTTTGCCCGGAAGCAATTTGCTAGGGGTAGGAAATGTGCCCACACTCCCTTTTCAAATCATATCATTAACATATGTTAACAATTATTTAATTGGCTGTGGCGTCATTCAAATACGGTTCGTTGTGCCGCTCTACTCAGTAATATAGTTTAGTATAGTTCTTTCTGTATATTCTTTGTTCATTCATGGAAAATCAGCTGCGCACGACTAAGCTTACCGACTTTCCGAAGCCCAAACAATTTGGCGTATGCGTATACTTCCAGTGGTTACCCTCTGGGGCTATACATGCGATTAGCCAGCTCCCTATTTTCCTGCCCCTCTACTATTCATCTCTCCCTTCTCTCACTCTGTCTCTCTCTCTCTTTCAATCTACGAGTCTTCGACTCACACATTTCGCTTTTATTGATTTTCCTGCAGTTTTATTTAATTGACATGTTGGTTTATTATTGTTGCTGTCCCTTTCCAAGCCCACGCGACTACTGGCGACAATGCGTTCTCTCTATTCCTTTCCATTTGCTTTGTTTTTGTTTCTGTTTTCGGATTTTTCCCCTCATTATTGCTAGTTTGGTGACTTGTGCGATGGTCAACGAACATGTCCAAGGACCCACTACCCGAAGCCTTGTGCGACTCGAAATTATATAGCATATTGTGCAAGGTCCTTTCAAATTAGAATCGTTTTGTTAAAGCATTCGGAGTGTGTAATCTGACAATCTGTAACCTGACAGCTTTAAATTATAATCTCAATTAGAGCTTCATAAGAATTTAAATTGTATTTTAATATTTACTTTCTAATATGATCATCATCATCATCAAATTTTTTATTTTTAAATTTTCTTGTCCATCTTGAAAACCTATAACTTAGTATGGATCACTTGGTTTGGTATCAATCTGATATATCATTAAACATGCAGCATTATAGTATGATCGAATGGTAGTACCTCTCTTGTCTTGTAATAATATTTTCAACAGGAATGATGAAAAACGTTTAAATATGCCAGTAAAAAATTATTCATAAAAAGATGACTTTTGAATCTCTCTATAAGTGAAGTTCAATGCATCTAATGTAAGACTAGAAGTTACCGATACCGCTCTATATATGGTTGATAATCTGATCAAATACAAAACTTCGCAGTGAACACAAGCTTAAAAGATAACTCCCAGAATATTATTAGGTAGGTGGGAAGTTCTGCACTGTGGCCTGCTGGGACGAGGCCTATTGTGCCCCTAACTTAATAACATTTTTGTAGACTTCAATTAATTTTAATGAGTCAATGTACAACTTGTTTCAATGGAATGTTATTGGCATACTACTTGTCGCAAAATGTAAAGCTCAACATTATATAGAAAATCGTCGATATATTATGTTATAGTGATTATTTAAATTTTAATATTAGTAAGTAAGTAATTAAAGTAAAATTTAATAGTAATAATTCAATAAAGAGTAAGAGACTTCGAAGACGGTAGGATAACCTTATGTAAAAATTATTAAAATTTTGTATTTTTAATAAATTTATCGGAATGGCATTTAAGTTATTAAAAAGTGAAGCTAAATGTAAGCATTAATTTTCAGTTTTTTTGTTGCTTGAGAAGAACTAATTTCAAATTATTCGAAATAGCACTATGGAAATGTATGAACCTTGTAAATAGCACAATGGAACCTTTATTCTATTGTAGTTAGACGAAGAAGGCGAATGCGCTTACCTGTGTCTAAACAAATACCCATTATCCATTCGGTAGCCAGTATAGCAGAATTTCTTGCAATCCTTTTTGGCTATATCTTTGTTTATTTATACTTAGTTAATAATGCATATAGCTTGTTTATATATCAACTTGTGTGTTTTTTATTATTTTCATTGACTTCACTCGTATTATTCCCACATTTGCCCCTTTTATATTGCTTTTTTCTCTTATTTTTACATTCAGTGCTGTTTCATATGTTGGGTAGCTCAGGGATACACGTAAACAGTAATCGACGCCGACACGCACAACTCTGCAAATTCATGTTCAAGAACTACATAGCGCCGGCTACATCGGGTACGACCGTTTCCATAGCCATAGACACGCGTAATGATGGATGTACTTCTGATTTTAGATCACGATGGGTTCGGGCTTTCTGCTTTAACAACATGTGATGTGTTCTGTTGCCCGTGGCGTTTGAAACGAAACTGAATTTCAAATATGAATAACTGTTCGGTTTTTAGCAGCGGTTGGTTGGCCAACGCGAGGCATTTTTCCAATTAATGAATACTTTATGAATTCCAGTGGTGGTTCACATGATTCATGTACATTTACGGTTCAAGTGGTGGCATGGTACCTTAGGGGTAGAGCGATTGAAGGTGGCTAACATTGTTACATTTATCCTTCGGGCCGGGATTTTCTTCGGCACTGGAAAAGGGTTTGTATAAGTACATATAGTCTCATATGTAGACATACTTCATGTAGGTAATTGCTTTTGTTTGTTCTGCTATTCATTTTCTTCCATTTGTTGATGCGATTGCAAGAATGTTTGCCAAATGTTCTCACCAATATATTGTTGTTTCAGTTTCAATATTGTTGTTGTTCAAACTATTATTACTTTTAGAGCTCTTGTTGTCGCTGTCACGCTTAAAAGTTGTATTGTTCCTACCCGAAAGTCTGTGTTGATTGTTTTAGTCCGCTTCCGGTGTAAATAAATCCATTTGACTTGCATTTCATGCCGCATAAATAGGATCGTTTATTGGTGGAACTTTACAGCCCGTACAATACTTATAAACAAATAAGTTCAACTATCAGAGTATCTATCTATCTAAGGAGTGCCCAATTTTTTTTTCGATAACTATCTTATTTCCTAATTGATCAAAGTAAAGTTCGGAATGTAGATTTATTTGTTTTGATTTTGATCTTTGTTCATTGCGGCATGACTGGATTTTGTCGTTTATATTGAGATTTCCCGGACTGTAAATAAAGTGCTTATCCACACACATATGTATTCATGCTCAATTGTTATTGTCGGTTTTCATATTGTTTGATTTTGAGTCGGGTGGCTTAATGCGTGCTGCATGGATTGAAAATTGCGAAATCATGTTAGTGCCATAAGTCAAAAGAGGCAGAACTGAAAAGGAGTGGCAGAAGTCATATCATTTCATTTGATTGGTCGATAAACACGGGACTTGGACGATGAGACTTTAGAGAATTGTGGCTTGCCTTTAAATCGGTGTCTTCAATTAATAAATATTTCATAGTATTGATTACTTTTAATTATAGTGTTAGTTAACGTCGAATAGAATCGTTGAGTTGACATTGACAGTTGACAGCTGTCAAAATTTCCAAACTGTATTCAATTAAAGGTCTATTGATTTCTGCCTTCCATTCCGGTGATGAGGAGTAGACAGGTACTATCAATATATGTATAAACAATCGCATACACATGCACAATTATATAGACAAAATAGACAGGTCAATAGGCCTGGCAAGGACATGAAAAGAAGTTCAAAGCTCAAGGAAATTTTATATCAATCAAATTACTCACACATATCGATCCGCGTACTCAAACAGATGCCAGGCCCAAGTAGCGTCTATCTCTGAAGCTTTAGGACATCCACACACACACACACACACATTTGGATGAACAGACGGCACTCGACCCGCTTTGCTTTTTGCTTTAGAAGCCTAAGCAACGTGTATGGGCGGCTCAAGTTTGTTGCTTGTGCGTAATTCTAATCCTTCGGTGAGCCCATTGACCACAGCGTCATTGCCTTAACTCATCGACTGACTCAAGCACGTGCGTCCTTCGTCCTTGAGGTGTGATTGGGCGTTTGGTTATTAAATGCTTTCGTTGGCTTAATTAATGGTACGCGTTAGACTAAGTACATAGAGACAGCTACTAAGAATTGGTACAACAACTGCTATAATAATAATCATCGAGAGCTTAACGCCATTGTCCACCAAGCTCATTCCACCGATACCTTCGCCCTCTTCCTAAAGAGGACAGCTTGCCCCTTTGTCAAGCTATGATTAGGGACACCGCATCACTATTGGAAAGGTGACATTTAACTTGGCAACGTATGTGTTTAACGTAACAGCAAATAAGTATTTTAAAGCAGAATCTTACATTTCAATCACAGCAAGTTATTTTGCTGGGTATTACAAATTTATAATAAACTCGATTAGCGCAGAATAGAGACTTTCTTTTTTAATAAGCATTGTAGGGTGTACTACACTGCAGCCTACCGAGATGACGCCTACTGCACCCCATCTATATACAAGTGTTTTTTCCCTAGCTGTCGTTTTTAGGTTGGGATATCCATATCATCTGGAAACATATGATACCATCTTGTCAACCTACCAAAAACGCACATTTCAAAGTTGAATTATTTTGAAATATTTCATTAGAGAAATGACAAGTTTGCAATAATTTAGGCTAATCCATGGGTAATTCGATTGTTAAACAAATTGTACTATAAATAGTTACACACTTCAGTCATGCGGTTGGTTAGCCTATTAGGTACAATTTAGGTTAATGTATCCATTCAAAAGTGATTAAGTCCTTGTGTGAAATATATTTACATAGTTCCACTTGCCCATACTTCTCAATAGGTTCTACAGTTTGTCTTGTTGAACAACTTTTAGCGATTTTTGACATAGAACATGGGTGCACATCAACTGAAGCCGAGCAACTTTCAGAAGGTGTATATGAAATTTTAATCACCACCTGTTAAGTTCTCGGGCTATGCGAGTATATTATAACAGATATAAGGCTCAAGGACTTTCAGTAATTTGAATTATTCTATGGAATTTTAAAACATTTCGTTAAGGTCGTTTGACATTTAGGTGGTTTTTCCAACATACAATGTATCTCGCTTAGTTTTCTTTGTGTAATAACGTTTATTAATTTTAAGCTAAATACAATAAAATATATTATATAATATCACGGAACCTAAATTCTACTGTACAGTTTGACTTAAATTCCATAGAAGTTTCAAACAAAACTGACACTAAAACCAAAATTGGATTTTCCAATAATTTAAATGCTATTAAATATTCTAATACTTAAGCACATTAGATTTTTGGAACCTGTTCTCCCGAACTTATGGTATATGCCTGATTTTCATATCCTGTATAATTGCCCAATACCATTGAAATTCTAGACGGTGAATGCTGTATTCCGTTGGCAGTTGGCTGCTTATCATTCGATTGGCTGCTTGTCTTGCCACTACTCGTTGTGGGTAGAACAAAGCTGCCCTGGCGGCAACTGCGAGAGAGAAAGAGCCGCAGCTTGAAGAAAGCGAAAAGCAGTGTATATACAAAGCAGGAAAGTACCAACACGCACAAGACAGTAATCAGTGCATTGCTCGTCTGATTCCAGTCAATCACATGATATATATATGGTTTGCCTTTTCTGTGAAATTAAATAAGATTTAGTGACTGAATTGCTTATTCTACGGATTTTGACTTACTTGTTAATGCCACCACAAGCTTGATAAATATACGAGAATATAGCATAGATTATGCCAAACGTTACGGGTAAAAACGCGTGCAACAGCCTCAACGGATGTGCCACAATCCACAGATCAATGAACATGCAGATTGAATTGAAACCGTGCGTGAGTACATTTGTTGCGTCCAAAGTGCTTTCATTAGCTAGAAATTGTATGGGGTAAACAAGTTAAAGAGTGCCTCCAACAGGTATTACAAACGAATGTATGCATATACAAACCATTGTATAGTATGGTCCAGTAGATAATGGTTATAACAATCGACAAGACCAGCGTTATAATATGCATGCTCCAGTAAATTCGAAAAGGGCTTGTCCATGACTGCATATTAAGTAACTTGTCTGTAAATGTATAAATAATACATATATTTAATTAGTATATAAATATAAGACAGTTTAAGACATATGAAACGTATAAAACATTTTTCAAAAGTCTAACTCACCTGCATATTCCGGGTGATAATGCCATACGGTAACAAGTATAGCACCTAGTAAATTGGTTAACATGCACATCCATATGCCCCAATTGGTCATATAGATAAAGTATAACCAGTAACTGTACTCATCGTTGGCCTGAGGCCACATTGACTCGATGACAACCCCAATAAAGAACAAGGCCATGAACCACCGGTAGAATAAATATGCCATACTCTTTGTACACGTTTGCCACTGTAATATGAAATGGGTAAGTATAAATATTAAGGCAGCGCACTGTGACTTGTATGTCAAGTTTTGTTGGATCAGTCAATACACAGTTAGTAACTGTTTGCCGCTTATAAATATTTCAAAAGTTCAATTTACAATGCAAGAACAAAGAACAATCGAGGGCCTTTACCATACCATACTACATACAACACCATCCTCCGATTGTCTAGTACCAATTCATACTCTATTGATACTGTGAACGAAAGTTCATCAAAAATGCTCAAGGTAATACAATAAAATTATTCAAACCAGCGACTGGTCAACGCCTACTTCTCATAGTTTTGGTTATTTGAATATGCAATGCAAGAAATGGAAACCATTTGTAAAGTAGAGATAGTACAATCAATAGGGGGAATATCCTCTAAAGAAAAATGTATAAACAATTATTCAAGCTCTTATGTCAATTTGATATTTCTTATTTTTATCGAATTGTTTAACTAGTACTTAGGCCTGTAATTGAAAACTACAAGGTGCACAAATGCACTCTACATCTACAATTATTACCGATAACCGATTATCAATATCGATTATTGATTAATGTAAACACAAACACAGTTGTTAAGATGAATTTAATGGATTCAGGAGCATACCCCGTATGATAAACTATAGTTTCTTCTAATTATTTACTATATATTACGTATAGTTGATCCTTTACCTGTGACTTTACAAAATCATCTGGTGCATCGTGTTCGAAACCACACCGCTTTCGCCGAAATTCCTTTTTTACAGGATGTACAATCACTTTAAGTTTCGTCATTTTTTATGATAGATTCGTCTTTTTTTATCTTTTCTTTATCGCTACAGAACTAGTAATTGTGTGATGTCCTTGGACGTTCCAGTGACAGAGAAGCAAGAACTGTAAAATATAATACATTTAAATTGGTTTTATTATTTCAGTCTTGAATTTTATGGTTATTTCTCGGAAAATATCACAATCATATATATTAATAATAATAATATAAATATTTATAGTGGAAAATTATTATTTTTAACTTGCTTATTAGATTAAAAGCTATTTAGCACAATTTCCAATCCAAATTTTATCCAACTAATTATAAGCCTTAGCTTAGCACAACTTGGCTGAACTAATATTAAAAAAAAAATAAGTAATTAAAAAATAATTATTTCTTTAAAAAAACCGTACACGTTAAAAGTAAGGGTACTTAAATAGTGATACATGCCTCGTTCAGCTATTGTATATTGAATATTTTTATTGTATTTTTAAACAAAGTTAATAGACGCTTTTGTGTTTTTAAATCACAGTGTCAAAAAAAAAAATATCCAACAGTAGGGACTGGCCCGACAGTAGGGACCCTGTGTTTAGTTTTTTGGGGCAGTACGGTCT
>JBANCZ010003189.1:0-13363 GCA_037040025.1 Sphaerogastrella javana
TCCTTCCTCGCCCCCCCTCCCACACACCTCCACAAATCCCCACCTTCTCCTCTTCCACCTCTTTTTTCCTTTTCTTCCCACACAAACGACCCACGGAAGGAAAAACAGTAAGGAATCAAAAGGCGAGTGGAAAATGAAATGTAACTGTAGAGGGCAGAGCGATAAAAATGCTGCAGTAAAAACGACACGAACAGAGAAGATAAACCAATAACAAGCAGACAACAGCAACACCAACGATAACAAGAAGAAGAAGGAGGACAATGACGCCGCCAACAGCAACAGGACAAAACCACAGGAGCAACAACGTCAACAACAACAACAACAACAACACGAAGAATAATAACTGCAACAACTACAACAATAATAATAACAACAAGCACAAAAGGAAACTAAAGCTAAAAATCCATTGAAAATCGAATCGCACGCAAAATGCAACGCGAAGCTTTTGCGATTGCATTTCCCTGTTCATCGAATGAGGCAGGCGGAACTAGCGCCAGATGGGGGGACGACTCCAACCACTACCAATACCACCTACATGCATACTATACACCCTCATAACATTACAAGCCCCCGGCTTCAACTTGGGGTTAATACTTATTGTCAGGTATATGTTATGCTCTGCGCCATGTCGTGCCATTTATTTGCGCAACATCAGCGATTTCTATTTCTACTTTTCCTATATATATATATATATTTTTTTTTTGTATCTATCTATTTTAATTTTTGCCATTTTCTTTGTATACCCTATAGATACTATTGAAGTACATTTTTGTTTGCTTGTATCATCCATGTAAGTAACGGAAACAAAAATTTGAATTTTTAAATTACATGTTTCATTTAGATTCGATATAAATATACAAAGTCTATTGTACATTCTATAAAAAATTTGTTGAATGTTTTAATTGTATTTTGAATTTAAGATTAAGCATTACAGGGTATATAGGTTGACATACATTTTAACGACAATCTTCCTGTATAGATAGATTCATACGCAAATAAACGTAAAGCATGAGTACAATAACAAAAACAAATGGGCAAACAATACACGGGGGCTAATGTATGTATATGTATATATGTATAGAAAATATAGGGGCATTAGGATATATAGTAATACCCTTTATATGAATGTGAGTGAATGGCATAGCTGGGGTGTTATTGGAGCGGATAAGGGTTTCTATAATCACTGAGTGCGAAAATGCTAAACGATAGGTGAGCCAATGTATTGAAAACAGATATCAAAACTAATGGCATAGCATGTTATATATATATATATATATATATATATATAATTACCTATGTGATATGCTTTGGGCCCCTTTATAGAGCTAATATTCCCTGCAACAATGACAGCCAACAGGTCAAAGTTCGAAGTATTATATGTACGGACGCGCCTTGTCAATTATGGAGCATTATGACAGCGAAAGGAAACTATTCATATATATGGTTGTAGGTAGGTTTTTGTTAGAGCGAGTGTATCTTTGTATGTCATATAATGACATTTAGTACTTTAACTACATCATTGAAATTCAATAATAGTCAAGGATAATTAAAATCAATATCAAATTAAACCTTAATTATGCTACACATTAATACTATATTCATTTTAATACTTTAATAATGGATTATTGATACATTTTGTAGAAAATGCAACTGGATCCCTTCAATGTATTCTATTTAATGTATGATATAGAGTTTATGTTTCATTCAACTTTCAATTAATTAATGTACCACAACTTTTATATTCGTTAAAGTAAAAGGTGTTTTTCAATTAAATTTATTTAAAAGAGTTATTCAATTATATGTATTTATTTTTTAAATTATTTTCCGTTTCTGTTGTATTTGGTTGCAATTTGAATAGGCATTTCAATAGATTCATTCAAAAGGTCTATAGATATGCTTTGCTTTTTGCATATGCAAAGTGAAATCCTTTACATTTCAGATGTTTTTATTCTTTTCAAGTCTAAAAATGCTGCCTATATCGTGGATTGGTGTCGCTTTGCCGTTCAGGTGATTGCTTTCCAGGTGCACTCGATGCACATACTGTTTGCAGTTAGTGTAGATTCCATTTGCTTTTTTATTTTGAGATTTTTCCATTTTTCCATTTTTCGATTTGTCGATTTTGTATTTTACTTTTATTTCGATTTTTTTTTTGTTCTCAATTGTTTGCAACATTGTAAGCAGAAACTGTGGCAGTTGCATATCAACGTCAAAGGCCATTGAGGCATTTGCCATACAGGGATATTTAATACACACACACACATACTGAGAGACACATGAACACATACACATACACACATGCAAATGCACTTGAGTTTGTCTGAATGTATTCATATTTCACATTTGCTTCAATGCATTTGATTTTTTAAGTCATCGTCTTTTTTTTTTATTATTTTGTGACGCATAGAACTGATATTGTTTGTTGTCAGGGAGAATTCAATGTTTTTGCATGCCAATGTTTTTGTCTTCGACTTTTATTCGTATTCGGTATTCTGTATTCCTATATCCGTATCATATAACAGTCATACACCCATATCCTGTACATATACCATAGCGATTGTCGAAAACAATTTGATTAAAACAATGCAAAGATATACAAGGGACATATTCTATTTTTATATGAATTGTTTGTGGATCTCGCGTTAAAAAACAAAACACAAAAATGATCTATTGGCTTTGGGAAAAAGTTGTTTTGTGTAACAGGTATGAGTTCTTTTGATTCATTGGGTCCCGATCGGGTGAACTTTTTTCGTTTCCGCTCTCTAAAGCGCTCGCCAACTTTCCCGATCACACGTCTTTCTCAATCTTATCCTCACTTAGACCACGCTCAACTGCTATACACAAATTATTGAAATATATTATCGATATCTATACTGCACCGAAAGTAATATACTAAATATACAAAAATATTAATACTAAATAGACTCTCATTCTGCGGTTGCTTCGAAAAAATCTTTAAACTCTGTAAAGCTTAAACCCGATCGGCGATATATATAAGCTTCTTTACAGACCTTTAAAATAATTTCTTACATTTTTACCGATAAAATCAAATTTCTATATATCTTTTAAAAGCTCTCCAATCAATATTCAAATGATATAATATTGAGCATATGAACAACTGAAAAGAAAGTCTATATAGTCATACTATATATCGTTTGCTTGACATTTAGTTAGCTTTAGTTTACAGTTTTGTTTATTTTGTTTTGTTTTGTTTTTGTTTTGTTTATTTCTTGGATTAATCCTAGCAGTAAATGACCACATACAGGATTCCGTGGACTGAGAGGCTCGTAAATAAATGAAAAGCAAAGCTTTGCTAATTAGTTAAGAGCAGATTTTACCTGCTAACAGATTTAGCACCACTTACTCTATGTCTTTCTCTCTTTTAATCTCTCTCTCTCTCTCTCTCTCTCTCTCTTTCTCTGTCGCTGGCTGCGTTTTTCACTGTGTTTTTCTGTTTGTTGTTTTTTGTTTGTTTGTTGTTGTTGTTTTTGTTGCTTTAATCCACTTGAAAGCAGCTGGCGCTTTTGTCGTTCGTCGTTTTCTTATTTATTTCAGTTGCCAAAAGTGTCAGTGATAAATTTTCGTTCATAAGTTTAGCAGGCTCTGCAGCATTGACATGAGAAGCGCATAGGCAGGCGCACTTTAAGCTTGCCCAAGCAGCAGCTTTAAGCTGCTTCCTCCTGTGCTTTCTCTCGCAATCCAAGACGTGTCCACAGTTGACAGTTATCGGAGATAGCCAGCTGAATAGTCAGATGGTTAGATGGTCAACTAATCAGATGGTCAGATGGTCAGATGGTTAGAAGGTCGAATGGTCGAATAGTCAGATGGTCAGATGGTCAGTCAGCTGCTTCGCTCCAATATACGATTAACATAACGACAAAAATACCAAAAAAAAAGAGCACTACGTAGAGACATTCTTAGACATAGAACTACAGAGAGTGAGGAAGAGGAAATGAGTGTGAGTGAAGGATAGAATGCTGGCTGTTAAAACTAAACCAAAGTATTCCAATTGCTGAAAGTGCCAAGTGTTTGTTTGTTTTTTTTTTTCTGCTGTGAGACCGTTTTTTTTCCTCTTATTTTTTTGGGCTTGTATGCCCATGGGGCTATGAGCTGCCAACAACTGCCACATGCAACTAATCGGGCTACGTCTCACAGTGCTCTCCTGTTTTTCTTTTTTCTTCATTTTTTTGTTGTTTCCTCTCTCACTTCAAATCAGTTGTGACATTGGCAAAAGCTCAGGCACTCAGCGGACAACTAACACAGCTTTAATTCCTCGAGGGTCAAACAATCTACACACGCATTTGTTCAACAACAAAAACAAAAAAAAAAAAAAAAAACAAAAAACAATGCGATAATTGTATACTCTAGTTGTTTTACTGCAAAAATCAGGAATACAATAAATTAAAAAACAATAAAGAAATAAAAAAAGCCATAGGCTATGAAATTAAATTGTAAGCATGTGTGTGTTTAAAGCTAGATTATAATTTTTTTCTTTATTTTTTACTTGTATTTTTTCGGTAATTTTTTCTTTTGTTAAAAAAATAAATCGTTATTTTGGCATTTAGTTGATGTTCGAACAAAAATGTTCGAAATTCATGTAGTAAAAGGAAAATATTTATGCTACACGTAGCATGTGGCAATAGCTTTGTTTGTTTGTGTAGAGCATGTTGCAAGGCTTATCACGTAGCATGTTCCTTTGGGTAGGCCAAAGGGCGATACAAATGGTGACAGCCATATGGCTCCCACATGGATACCAATGTGGCCAAGAGATTGCCATGCAAGACGCCTTGCCACATGCCTTGCCACATGCCTTTGCCCTGTGCGTCATGACTGACTCGCAACTGGTCGCCTCCCATTTCTCTCAGTGCTTTTTTTTGTGCCCATTTCTGTTCACATTCCCATTTGACGGTCCTACGCTCAGCTCAGATGGTGTCTCCGAGATGGTATGTGTGTGTGTGTGTGTGCGCAGCACCTTCCTGTCAAATTTTATTCACACATTTTTTAACTGCTCTTAAATAATATTATTTGCTTTCTTTTTGCTTTTTTGTTTTTTTCGTTTTCTCATTTAATCCACGTTCAACTCCAGTTCTTTTTCCAGACTGTCATTTGTAACACCCGTTTTACCAGAGGGCATTACGATCGGGAAGTTTCCCGACATTCAAAACAAATTCCTATCGATTTAGACATTTCTAGACCTTCTACTATCTATCGATTTAGACATTTCTAGATTTTCTGCATTTCCAAATCTTCTACTATCTAGATATTCTACTATCTAGATCTTCTACTACTTATTATATACATAAGTTGAGCTCTTTACCTCTCTACTTGTATAATAATCTATAGATCACAGATATCGATTTTGTTTAATATGCATGAGTGTTAGTTATAGTATGTTATATATATACTTTCAATTATAAAAATTGAGGAAATTATTTTACTTGATTTCATGAGAAATTTCTATTTAAACTTTATAGACATGATCTTTCTAAATTCCTCTAAACTCTAAACTTGACTTTTGTGGTTTGATCCATTATTTGTATTATACCATATATATATTTGTGTGTGTACAGGGTATTTTTCAGTTGAGTATTTGTATATTGTCTGCAGCTGACGCCCCATACTTTTTAATCGTTCTGTCAGAATTTAATAATTTTAAGTGAAAACGTTAAGCGAAAGTGAAAGCGAAAAGAAAAGCCTAACGGATCGCCCATAATGATTTCCTTTAAATAGCTTTTTTTTTCGTTTTCTTCCACCTGAGTTCAGCAGCTGCAGATGTTGTGAGCATCTCAGGTTTCAGCTTGATTGGATCTTACTCTAATGGTTGGATGCATAAGTAAAATGAGTCAACTTATGGCCCCTTTCAAACACAAGACAAGGTCGTCCGGATTTGCTACTCTACTTATTTGTTTGTCCGTCTGTTTATCTCTGTGTGCTTAGAGTTTTTCGCTTTTTCTTTTCGATTTTTCATTTAACCTTTAGGCCTTATTGTCAATATTTCATTTGTGACATGCATTTATCAGCTCTACGCTCACACAGAAAACAAATATTAATAACAACAACAGACACCAAAATCGAAAGAAAATTATATTTTTTTGGAACAGACATTCAATAAAGAACAGTGATACATGAAACATGGAATGTATATGTCTATTTAGTATACCTATATATGTATATGTATATAAGTAAATCATATGCAAATATGATACAATGAGTATCGTTGTGAACGATATATGGCACATTATCCCCATAAGTATCAACTTGGTTCAAGTACAGACTGAGCTTAGCTTTAGGTTCAATGCTCTACATAAGTAGAATTAATATTATTTACTCCTAACACACACACACTCACACAACAACGCACAGACAGAATAAAATAATAATATTTCAATTATAATTTAATACTTTCAACATAACCCCACAAATTTTTTACTAAAAGATAGAGTGAGATATAGTTATGATTAGATATGGCTCGGTTAATCATATAATGCACAATAATCGATTATTTTTACTAAAAATTTTGATTTAATCGATTCGAAAAAAAGTGTAATGTAATGGGTAAAGGAAGGTTGAAATTAATCATATGATTTAATAGTCAATTAATAGAGTTTATTTGCCATCCCTAGTTATGATTGCTTGCTTATATGCAAAAATCTTCTCTTTTTTTTCAATTTGTTTGTTATGGCATTTCCCATAGATTTGCATTAACAATATCTATATACACATTTCCCATGATATGTGATATATGTGTTCGTATGTATTCCTATCCATGATGCATGTGAGAAACAGCAGCAACACTTGCCACAAACTGCTGATTGATGCAACATCCAGAAGGCAGCAAATTGAACACACCATGTCAGCAACAATAACAAGCATGCATAAAGCAACGACACCAACAACACCAACAACAGCAACAACATCAGCTGCAGCAATAGCAACAACAACAGCAACAGCAACAGCAACAGCAACAACAACAGCAACAACAAACAGCAACAGCAACAGCAACAACAACAACATCAACTGAATCTGTTGGCTGCTGTTGACGGTTGTCGGTTGTAGGCTGTTGGGCTGTTGGGCTCTTTTGTGTCTCAATTGAGGCTGCGGTCAAGTCACATTAATGTCAGCGTCAACAGCTGTAGCTATGGGCAAATAGAGCAGCATCAGTTGTGGCAGCAACTGTTGCTACTGCATATGACATGTCACTAGCAATAGATGAAACATTAACAGCAACAACAACTGTAACACCAACACCAAGGGCAACAGCAGCAGCAACAGCAGCAGGTACAACAACGGCAGCATAAACAATGAAAGCAACTACAACAACAACAGTAACAACGACAGCAAGAATATTAGCAACAACACCAGCAACAACAATAAGAACGATTACAACAGCAACAGCAACACCAACGGCAACAGCAACATCAACAACAACATCAACAACAACAGTAACAACAACAGCAAACAGCAACACCAACGGCAACAGCAACATCAACAACAGCAACACCAACGGCAACAGCAACATCAACAACAGCAACAGCAGCAAGGCCAACAGCAACTGTTGCTGATGGCGACGGGAACAAACCTGTCACGTGTGTGTCATGGTATCAATCAAACTAAAGTGAATTTTGCAGAGCATTGCAACAGTTGCAACAGCAGCAGCATCGGGGATTTATAACGAATGAAAGCAGCGATAACGATAACAATAACGATATCGATAGCGATTATTTGCAGCTGTCAAATAGAATACGATTGACGCCAAGTGCATAAAGATATAGTTTAAGTTAAAATATGCGAGTGTGTGTGTGTGTGTATATATGTGTGTGTACGTATGGGTGTGTGAGTGTGTGTGTGTGTGTGTGTATGTGTGTGTGTATGTGTGTGTGTCTACCCATATTCAGAGCAGAGAAATAACATTTTTCTTTATAAAATCCCATGAACAATGCGTATGGCACGTGCCTGGCAAACAAAATTAGTCGCAGCCAAAGCCCCGAATTCCCCCAGAGTTCTACCCTAGGGGCTGTACGATTCCTTAGACCATTCAAAATATAGCCAATTATCTGACAAGCTGACCATAGAAATGCTCAATTACAACACATACACACACACACACAACTAATAAATTATGTATTTGCTATAATCAAACCCAAAAAAAAAAAAAAAAAAATACAAAAATTTTCATGAACTTCGTTTTGAGCGCAAAGTTCAAAGATTTTGACTCTGATGATAAGAAATAAAATCGAAACAAATCCATAGACATGGAAAGCGTTCCTATAACGCAACGACTGATAGATACTCTAGACAAATTTTATATTATATTTATATATTACATTTTTAATCTAAATATTTTCAACATTTATTTGAAATTTATCAACACTGAAGAACCCTTTAATATATAGACATAGAACATGTTTACTGTTATATTTAATTGAATTAAAAACTATGCACATCTTTATGCAATGTCATCTAGTTACAGGGTATATTATAGGCTAGCATACTGCTATGCAATATGGAGAACAAGTATAGACGATTGCATTGTTAAGTTATAAATTATTGGTTGGTTTATATGCAAAATGTACACATATATATATAGTATGTATTATATACATATGTATATATATATATTTATATATATAAATTTATTTTTTAAGGGGTATAACAGCAAGAAGTAGAGGAAGAACAACACGATGTTGGTTTGTGCATTGCGTAATCGAGTCCAAAGTAAACGAAAAACTGTTCCAATTTCGGTTTTCAATTTCAATTCGCATTGTAATCAGCTACAAAAATCAAAGCACTCAATTGTCGATACACACCCAAACACACACACACACACGCACACAAACATACACTCAAACATACAGCCAAATACACACACACATACACATATGTATATATATACTATAACGAAATGCAACTATGCATGTGTGTGTGTGTGGAAATGCAAAGAGCATTTATATGGTATCAAAAACAAGACAAAAATGTGACTGTATGGTATAAGGAAAACCTACTGCAATGGCGGAAGCGGGAGGGGGAGTGGGTGCTGGGTGCTGGGTGCTGGGTGCTGGGTGCTGGGTGCTGGGTTTGGCAAGGCTGCGGAGGGTGCTTAAGGGTGGTTGGGTGCTAGTTGGATATTGGTTGGGTATATGGGAACCTGAGCAAGAGACAATTTAATGCCGGAAATAGTTTTTCCAGCTATACCTAAACATTGAGACAGGCTACACGGACAGACAGACAGACAGACAGAGGGACAGACATGCAGAGAGGCAGACAGACACGCCAAATGGCTGCTGTGGGTGAGTTAAGCAGAAATAGGTACAGCGGGTTAAGGGTATCAGAAGGGAAGTTAAGGGCTAGTGTTAGTGATATGGGCATAGGGCCAGGGGTAGCGGAACAACATGAGTTGCAGTGGTTCTCTCTCCGTGCGTGCGTGTGTGGGTGTGTGTGGGTGTGGGTATGTGTGACTGCCAAAATAAATTTACTAATAAAATGCCAAAAATTTAGCTTACCCCCTCTGCAGCCCTCATTTTTGGGCAGTAACCCCGACTATTACTGAGTCATTCATGTTTGGAAAAAGGTCGTTTCATGGCATCTCGACTAGTCGAATGTGTGTGTGTTGTGTAAAGGGGCAAACATTTTGTAATGAACATATTTTAAATGCAAGCCACGCACCCAAGCAACAACAACAACAACAACAACAACGACACATAAAATAGCAGCAACAACTTTTGGGTGTTCAAATGAATCTGAAAATGAGCGTAATTTAGGCTTTGACCTTGCTAACTTTTCCTTTTACAGTCATTTTTTTCCGCTTTTGTTTTCAGCAACATGAACTTGTGGTGGTCGGGGAGAGAGGGGTTTGGCTGCTGTTTGGGTAGAAATCATAAAACATTTCATTTTTGTCTGTAGCTCTGTGAATGATTTCAGCTGACAGAAAGAAGGCTCTGACTGAACGGGTTGTCTTAGTGGGTCGAAAAAGGAAAAGAGAAAGACACACAGTGAGAGAGACTGAGAGTGAGAGAGGGGTGGGTGGGGGGTTGTAAATAAAGGAGTAAAGAAGCTCAACAGGCTTAAGACTGAAGGTCATGCTATTCCGCCCTGCCAGACACTGAGACGTGCGAATGATGTTCATGAAGGAGCAAAAGTTGCCACATGAAAATCGAACTAAAAAAGAAGCTAAAGCAAAATAGATCAAAGCCATCGATATGATTTTACGCGCCTTAGAAAAAAAAAGAAGGATACGGCAAAAGGCGTTCAAGAATGTGATGAGTATAACAAGGGAAACCCCAATCCTCTCCCTTCCTTCAAAAAGAAAAAAATCCTGTGCTTCCATAGAAATGCAGATAAGCGAGCAGAAGTTTCAACATATGTGATGGAGGATTTTTAAAGAGTTTAAATGATTTACGCTCAGACTTCTGGTGGACAATTCAATATAATTTTTCCTTTTACTCGGGGCGAAAATTGTGTCTATAGGGTTTTCTTAAAGTGTTTGTACTATGTGTTTTATATAGGACTAGGAAGGCAACATGTCACATTTAATTTGGAAAGTCTTTAATTTGATTTTGCAATGACATATATTATATTATCTATATATATATATATACATAATTAGTATTACATAATTAGCTCAATGTTTAAACACTGTGGATACTGTTTATAGTACAGACCATTCTTAATTAACATATGCAAAATAAAGATGAAATATTTGTTTATTTGATATATAAAATTAAATTTAAAATAATTGCTGTGGGGTGTCATGTCCTATAATATCTCGACTTCTGCAAATATTTCGCATAAATATTTGTCATTTTTATTGAAAATGAATTCATTATTTGTATGCAAATTAAAAGTTATTACTACTCTGTATTATGCACTGTAATATTCTGACTAGTTAAAATATCTGGAATTTCGAATACATATTTGGGATTTATATTGAAAATGAAAATGAAATAAATTCTACTGGGTATTATGCACTGTTATATGCTGACTACTAACAAAAATTTCCAATAACTATTGGATGTTGAAAATTAATTCATTATTTGTATGTAAGTTCGAATTTATTATTTTTTGCAGAATATTACAGATATTCCTACTAAAAACATAATGAATGAATTCTTTTTTATTTGGCATACCAAATTAAAAATTTATTTAAAAAAAATAATATTGTTATGGTATTAATATCCTAACTAGTTGAAATATTTCCAATGATTATTCATTATTTATATAGAAAATGGAAATTATATAATTACTACTGGGTATTATGCACCATAAGCTATTTTCCATTTGCCTTTTGTGGGCCAGTGTAGCGTATTATTATTTGTTGTTTTTCATTATATTTTTGTTTTACTATTTATATTCGTAATGTTGCCATGTCAATCATGACTGATGGCAATCAATAAATATTTGCCGTTATTTATATAAATATATATATATACTTTTAATTACTCTGTCTTTTGTGAATACAATCGAACCGAGAGAAAGCAGAAACACATCCAAAGAATGACCATTCAACATCAAAGGCATTTGCCCTGCGGAAAATGCACAATGAGCGGAGACAGAGAATGAGAAAGGAGATAGAGAGTAAGTGAGAGAGTGGTTGAGAGTGGGTAGTAGAGAATATATATATATATATATATAAACTATAAAAGATACTTGAGGGCATGAATTAATTTAAAGCTAAATGCGAACAGCAACAAAAGCAACACCAGCAATACAATCAATTCGGAAAATCTTTTTGGCCAACGGCACAAACATCCAGCGGAATAAGCAAAGTGCCAACAAAGGCAAAATTCACCAGAGCAAATTTCGAATTGAGTACTGGATACTGGGTACTAAGCAGTGAATACTGAGAATTCAAACTCAAAGCCAGCTAAACTCAGACTTCTGTCTGAGCACTGCAGCTGGTCATGGCAATTGCTTGAATATTTTCTAGTCGAATGGAAGACTTTTCTGCCACGAAAATTGATTGAGGAAACTTTTTCGAAAGTGCATAACGAATGGACAAGTAGATGCAATGCTACAGTCGAATGCAATTGACACTAGCATGCACATGTGATTATCTTTAAAATATAACATGTTCGCTTAAAAGAATTCATTCGATTTCTTGGCATTTCAATTATTTATAAATAGTTTATGCTTAATTTGAAATTATTAGTTTTTAAAATATAATCGAAATTATTCAAATATATTTGCTTAAATATTTTGGTAGCATATATATTTTGAGTTTTTTTTTTTTTAATAATATCAAAATCAAATCTTCATAAATTTTATTTTTATTACCGTTCGTTTTTTTTTTTTTTTTTGGAAAATTTTGCGTAAAGCAATTAAGAAAATTTTCAAAAAGTTATGACATTGAGCTTATGACATCAAGTTCAATTTAGTATAATATGCGAAGAGAAAAAAAGTTGAAAAAACTTATGACATAAAATCAATATTTAAGTTCAATTAAAAGCACCAAATTAACTATGGACTTGAGTACTTCAAACTCATAAAACGAATAAGCTTGAAAAATGTATTTCACTTCAAAAGAACTTGGACCAAAAATATAAAAAATAGAGAGTGAGCGATGTAGAGAGACAGAAAGGGAAAGAGAGAGAGAGAGAGCGCTTGTGAATATCGTAAGGGCACAATTTCTTTAAGTTTTTTTAATTTTTTTGCGTATTTTTTGTTGTTGTATTTTATTTTATTTTTTTTGGCTTGATAGGAAAGTTTTTGCGTTCTCATGGCGCGGCGGATTGGTGCAATTAAAAGCAAAGTGATGCTCACAACACTCACACACACTCGTACACACTCACACACACACACACACCCTAGATATACCCTGTATATATATTGTGTAATACGAAATTTGTATGTACGCAATTGTGCGCCATAGGAAAAGTTTTGTAAAAAGCGCAGAAGAAAGTGAAGAGCAGAAAATGGGACAAGGAAACAAACAAAAACAGCAACAACTTTATCATCATCAACATCACAATCATCATCATCTTCACCATCTTCATCAATCTTATAATCTTCATTATCATCATCATCTTAATCATCTTAATCATCTTCATCATCTTCATAATCTTCATCAATTTTATAATCTCCATTATCATCATCATCTTTATCATCTTCATCATCTTCATCATCTTCATCATCTTCATCATCTTCATCATCTTCATCATCTTCATAATCTTCATCATCTTCATCATCTTCATCATCTTCATTATCTTCATCATCTTCATCATCTTCATCATCTTCATCATCATTATCATCTGTATCATCTTCATCATCTTCATCATCTTCATCATCTTCATCATCTTCATCATCTTCATCATCCTCATCATCTTCATCATATTCATCATCTTCATCATCTTCACCATCCTCATCATCATTA
>JBANCZ010003190.1:0-13351 GCA_037040025.1 Sphaerogastrella javana
TTAATCCCCATCACATTCTACGATTCGTTCAGGATTTGGGGCTGTGGGATGTGCTTTAGCACAGGAAGGGGGACCAATAGGCCTCGTCCCAGCAGGCCGCAGTGCAGAACTTTCCCCCTACCTAATAATAATAATCGACCGCAACAAGAGGGTCCAATAGCAGTACGAGCTGTGACGATGAGCTCTATGACAATGATGGTACCCTAACGACCCTTTGAAGTGCCAACGTTATCTTCTTGACTAAATAATGTGTAGGATACGGATGCGCGGGCGTTACACCGTATCTGTCAGCAGCCCGGAAGAGTTGTAAAGACAAAAAACATTAAAAATTGTATATAAATCTAGAACCGAAATAGAATGTTAAATTGTGGAAGTAGGTGCTGTATTATACATAATGTTTCGGGCATAAAAATAAAATTAGTCTTTTTAGCAAGCTTAGGTTTAATTTTCACATTATACGCATGAAGAATAAATTAGAACTGAAAAGGCTTCAGTACAAAAAAACCTTGTTAGTTTTTTTCAATATTTACTAAACAACTTCAAACATTCACAATCTACTTTAGTAAAGTATTAATTAATTTATAAAATAAACAATATCCAAAATGCCGAATTTTAATGGCGCAATCGTTATGCACGCACTGCAGTTGATCAAGACTCCGGCCACCCTAAGGGAAATTGTGATCCTCATAGCCAAGAATACAGACCTAGCCCAGGAAGAACTAACGAAGGCTGTCAAGCAAACATTGGACATGGGTTATCGCATGGGATATCTGCAAAAATTGAATGGTAGTTTAAATATATTATAAAGCCTGCACTATATTATTATCTCTAACATATTATAATACTTGTCTGTGCAGGCAGATACTTTCTGGTATCTGTAACTTTCGAGTCGCTTATGGCCGATATTAAATCTCAAGATCACTGTGCTCATGGGTTTGATGTCCACGAGAAGTCGGATAAGCTTGATAAGAAATGGAAACATTCGAAACTGATCGACAAAAGTTTGAAAAAGTCTACAAAAGTGACAGCCGATGATTCGACCACTACATTAATTCCAACGGAAGTAAGGATGGGTACAAAACCGGATGAAACCCTGCTGCAACGCAAAATAAAGCGCACGCATTTGGTTACAAAGTAACAAAGTAACTAGTATACAACTACTACAACTATTTTAAAACAATACCTAATCATCTATTCAGACGAAGTGGGAAATTTTTCGCATTTGCTAACTGCGGGGAATCACAAATTTTCCGTTTTCATAATTTTGTGTTTTGTTGTTAACAGTAAAACATTTAATTTTAATTGCAAAAATAATATCTTGATTTAATTTATACGAAACTATTTATAGTTAATAATTTATCTGATAAATTTGGCTTCTCGTTTGGTTAGTATCACATTACTACTGAAGTTAAGGTGTACGTGCGGACTAAGAGACCGCTCGAATAGATACACATATTCTGATGTCCTTATATATCACATATACAAAATGTATATATATTAGGGTTGTTGATAATATATCGAAATATCAATATATCGATATATTTTATAAGAAACGATGTATTTATATCGGGATATTTTTTTTTTTGCATCCGCCATAAAATGCGTTGTTTGTGACACCCGCAGCCGAATAACTGACTTACACGTGACGCAACGTGTATTTTTAAAGTCTGTAAAACCCGAAATACATTAAACTTCTGATGTATGTATCTTATTTATCCATTTAATATGAAATTCATCTAAACCGATGTAATCTTTTTTTGTTGTGGGGCACAGCAGTTTTTTTTTTTTTTTGAATAGGAGGAGAAAAAAAATATCATAAAATATCGATGTATCGATTTTTCTAAGCGACATATTAAATATCATTTTGATATTTTTAAAAACTGAAAATATCGTTGATACGATATTTTAAAAATATTTGACATCCCATCCCTAACCCACAATAAACCCGTTTTTACGTAGATATCAAAGGAGGCTTTTGTGAAAAAATTCAATATTAGCTTCGAATAAAACTTCCAGCCTTTCGTATAATAAAATTTAAGGTTTCTTAAAGCACAAAAAAACGAAATTCGTAAATTTTAAAAAGCACTTCAATTACTATAGAACTGTAGGCAAATGTCTACTTTAGATGATTTTTTTGCCAAAAAGGACAAAAGAAAGTCCACAACAAAAACAAATCTCTTGGTCGCTGATGAACTTTACCGTACACTAGAGGAGACCACAAAAATCCAACAGGAAATCGAGAGTGATGAACAACTTCATCCTGACTTGGCCTCAAATAATCTCAATGTTCCAAATGAGTATGGTGTACGCTACTCCGATGAAGCCATAGAAGATGAGGATGAATGGTCAGATTTCTCTGAGGAACATGATCAATTGTTCACCAATATGAGGCGCAACTCGAAACTTATGTTGCCCGCTAACCCTATTCTAGCTGCTTCTATTACCAACACAATCGAGGATTCGAAGCTTGTTTCAGATCACACCCAGTTTGAGGATACTAGTGGTGATGGCTTGGCTGTTGGGCAACAAGCTGAAGATTCTGCCAAAATTGCATGTCCTTGGCTTAAAGTTGTGCCGCAAGATCACTCTTCGAACCGAAAAGTGGTTGACTCGTCGGAAAAGAAACCATCCAAGAAAAATCCCCCACAAACCAACATAACAGTCAAAAAACAAGTCTACATACCACCAGCACTACGCGAGACCCAGAAAAAGACAGCAATTCCAGTCTCGGTAAAGTTGGCCAAATCTCAAGCTCCAGATCTCAATAATATCGATTACTTCCCATCACTCTATCATCCCAACCGCGTTCCGAAGCGAGCCAAGTAGTTTTCAGAGTTGCTTCTCAATATTTTTTTTTAATTTAATTTTGAAGTGCCCAAGCCACATATTTGGAATCTGCAAAAAATTATTTAAAGAGAACATTTTGCTCTTCCGCTCGGATGCTTCACTCTCAACTCCCCAGTGTATCATTAGCTGTAAACGAGCCAAATATTTACAATCAAATCGGTTTAGCGCTAAGTGCACCCTATGGACAATTCCCGAAATTCAGCATACTTTTCACAGAGCACACAAACACGCACTCACACACACAAAAATACGCACAAATGGCAACCAAAATACTGCAGTGCTTTTATTCAGAACGTTGGCCATATATTATTTTGTAATTTTGTTTGGTTTTTATGTGAAAATTAAATAAATTATAGGATATACTATGGAAAAATAATTTGATTTCGTTATTCCGTAATTTATCTTATTGGAACTATTATTGTAAAGACACCATCACGAAATAAACGCGTATAGATTGTCAATCTCATTAAAACCAGGAATATGTTTTGGGCTTTTCTATTATTTAGTTTAAAAAGTGTTATTACATATAAATTTGTTGTACTGGACGTCACAACATTTGGAATAAGCTGCTGTTTAAAAGGTCTCCAAGATATATACTGTCTTGCGGTTTCTTTTCTTCTAAAGCAACTCTCTTTTCAACAGTGTCCACCATAGGGCCCATAGCAGGAACAACAACCATATGGTCCACAGGGACCACAGCAGTGGTTAATCGCTCTAAACCACTGACCATTATAAGGTCCACAAAATCCACAAGGTCCCAATCCACCAGTTGGACCACAACAAGTACCAGGCATCGATCGTAAGCAAGGATTACACATTGCGCTTAAATGAAAACGAAAAGACTTTAAAATAATTATAACATTAAAATTATAATATTCTATACTTTGTCTTGTTTAACGAAGTAGCCTAAAAAGAGAAAAAATTAGACTTTGGTTATTTCCAAAAGGTTTTTAACGTCCTATAGCCCAAATATGAATGTGAATCTACCTATAAGCAAAACTATAACAAATCAAATCTTGAAAAGCGGAGACTACTACGAAATTTTTAAATTTATTAAATAAATTACGTCAAATATTATTGGTTGTCGCATATTTTAGAAGTTTTTACGAATAAAGTTGTATAAAAATATTGTTATATGTTGAGAATTGTTGGAAAAAGTCTTCTAGTATAACCAATTTTAATACTGTACTTGATTGATTAATACATATTTTATATGGTGGATGTTTTTTGTGTTCCTAGCATTTCTTCTCAGTTAATCTACTGAGAAATCCGCAGGGTACAGATTAGAAATGTGTAAATCTGTGGAGTCATGCGCCTGTAGCCCCGTAGCCTTGAGTATACAGCGAATCAAATAGAAATACACTTGACTGCACTTCTGAAGTATTTTCAGTGTCGCATTGCCAGTCTCTCACAAGGCAGTCTCAGTGCTCAGCTGCGTGCCCAGAAATCGACCAGAACTTTCTGAGTAGTTCTTGGCTTGGCAAAGAGGCGCAACAAGTGTAATGCTTCGCCCCCCTTTAAACTCAACTTTCAGTTTCTCCTCTTTCTCGGAACCTTTTTTTTTCTTTGTTTGATTGTTTTAGCCCCATCAGCTTAGCCCCATCAGCAGAGTAGACGGTAAGACAAGAGTAGACCAAACCACTTTTCTTGCGCTGCGCATTTCATAATAGAAATATGCTATTCCTTTATGCTGCAAGTGTGAGTGAGTATGTGTGTGGGAAGGAGAAGACTAACAGTAGAAGTCCTCTTCACTTGACTTGCTTGGTTGTTTACTTCCCGACCGGATTCACAGTCAAAGGGAAGTAAAGTCATTTGACAAGTTTTGTCACGTGCGTCACATGTTGGAATGCTGCTCCAAGTAAAAGCAACAGCAACAGCTAAAGCTTCAACTTCAGATTGCGTTGCTTGCAGTAACAGCTCCACACTGAGCGAAATATAAATAAATAAATATATAAATAAATGTATAAATAAATGTATAAATACAAATATAAAAAATATATATAATTAAAAATATACATAAACATATAAATAAATATATAAGTAAATATATATAAATAAAAATTTATAAATATATATAAATATACAATAAATAAGCATACAAGCTCTATTAGTAGTTTAATATATTTTGTTAGTGGAATTTATATTATATGTATATTTTTATATAAAGATTTATATTTAAAATATAATGTATAAGTATTTGTTGTAACATTTTCTTCAAGTGTAACGCGCTCTTCAGAGCTCCTTTGGCTTCTGCACATTTTAAGCAATTTTCCACACAGCAGTTGTCGTCATTGTTTCAGAAAATAATTGCTGCTGTTGTTGTTGTTGTTGACCTGGTTTTTCTGCTTAACAACAACAACTAAAACAACAACAACAACAATGTTATCGTTGCCGTTGTCGCCTAGAATCTGAGAGTGTTGCTCTTGTCGCTCTCGTTGTTTGTTTAAATGTGTTTGTGATTATTTAGTTATGGCATCTAATTGAGTTTTTGTATTGTAGTTGTTGTCGGTGTTAGTGTTGTTTTTGCAGCCACTGTCTATATGTATACACATAAAAATATACACATTTATATGTGTGTTTGCGTGTAGCCCTTGAGCTATGGCTAATTGAGTTGATTACCTCAACATTTTGTAAGTTGTGCGTTGTGCATTGTGGGTTGTTCAATGTGAACGTGAATGAATGTCAAGGAATCTAAAGGATTGCACTCAGAATAACAGGAATAAACTTGAAAGGATTCACCATTCACGTTGACCAGTGCTAGTATTTTTTATACAAGTTTGAACATATTTTCTAACATTCTTGCTCTGGCTACAATAGATTGGCAATGAGTCAGATTTTGTCGTTTAATAAACACAATAAATGGAGTGGCCTCTTGAAGTCTTAATTAACAGTTAAGAACAGAGACAGTCTTAGTTTAAGTTTGATTGTATTGCTTTCAATAAGGTAGAGAGAGAAAAAATATATTTAGAATCTATGAATATTTTTATATAAAAAAAAAAATCAAAATTGAGGAAGGTATACAAATATTTTAAAATCAATAATTATATTATAATTATAATATTATATTATAATTATTATATTATATATAATTATAATATTATATTATAATTATTATACCATATATAATTATAATATAATAATTTATGAAATTATTTTAATAAAACAAATTAGTAAAACAATTTCATAAATTGTTGAAACTTGATAACAGAATTTTAAAATGTTGGAGAAAAAAATTAATACTACAATTGCTCTTGCTTACACATAGTAAGTTTCATTCAGAATAAAAGCTCGGAAAAGTTATAGGCACTCACCATATTTCATTCACAATGGCATCGGCAATAGACAAACTCCATTTGAGCGTATAATTGCATGTGGCGCTTTATAAATCAGCATCAGCATCAGCATCAACTTCAGCTTCGGCTCGTCTTCTAGCCTGGTTGGTGCTTTGGGGGTTTGAAGCTTTTGATTGCTCAATTGCTGACGGAATGACGAAGAGATTGACTAGATGACTGCCTGAATGGTTGACTGGTTGACTGGTTGACTGGTTGACTGGTAGACTGACTGCCTGACTGACTGAGTGGATGAGTGATTGTTGGCCGAGTGCTTAGTTCGCTGGATGGTTGTGCATTTCAATAAAACATTCGCTTGCATTACAATGGGCATAAGTTATGCTCCCTTAGCGCCGGCATCAATGTGGATCCCAAACGGAATTCAATGGATTTCAACATAAGCTTCATTGAGACGTTGCTTATAAGCAGTGCGATAAGCACCGAGGAAGGAGCGAAAGGGAGAGAGAGACACAGAGGAAGAGAAGCAGAGAGACAGAGATAGGGAAGGAGTTAAAGAGATTTACTTGATTCGCACTAATTCCTCTAGTACCAGTATGATGTATGCATTAAAACTGACTGACTTATTAATGCCATACTCCATATATATAATAGATTTCTGTATATGCCATGTAGAGCTTGCACTTAATAAATATCCATCCTAACTATTTTTATGAACTCACCAATATCGCGCATTGTTGAACCATATGTTTGGCCATTAAGTTTCATTTTAAATAGTTTTATTCTGAACGTCTACCGAATCAAAAAAAAACTGAATCGGCTGAAACTAATCGCATATAGTTACAAACACGAAGCCGTCTGAATGGGGACATTGAACTTCATATTCGGTAAAGGCAAAACTTGTAATATAATAACAACAATAAGTAAAAATACCCAGGCACGAAACACAGCAACAGTTTCCACATTTGCTGAACTCAGCTTATGTTTCAACTTTCCATTATAAGACCCTGTTCTCTCTCATACAATTGAGTCTACAAACTTTGTGCAAATCCCTATTGTATAGATATATTGGAAGAGATGTGGCAGACTTCAAAGATCCTGTCAAATACTTGTTATATATACAGATGTTTTTAAATCTATAATTATAAATATTGTGCAAGTGTGTATAAAACAAACCGCAGTGTACTCATTGTCGGGCACCAACCCGACTGTTCAGTAGTTACCATTTTCTTTAAAGTGTACGAATATTTCCACTTGACAAAGCAGTGCAACAGTTCAACTACATGAAAACCAACACGCGATGAAGTAAAATGAAAAATCGTAGACGAGCAATAAAGCTTTAATGTAAAAATGTAAAACTGAATTTGATAAACTAAATATTTTGTATAAATTTTAATATTAAAATTGCAACAACCCAAATATACACACATTTTCAGCTTTTTATCTAGAGATCTCATTCATTTATGGCAAACATTCTCAATGGTGCTCAAACGTTCAAAATGTTTTCTTCATTCATTTTGCAATCAATTAATTGAATTGATTTCTGCTATGCTTCTTTGGCAATTACGCAAATCGGTATTCAAGGCTCACCAAATACACGAAATATCAAAGTAAAAAATATACAACTGTGGAAAAAGTATAAAAGAAATTCCAATTCGAATTCGTTATCACTCATGTCCGTTTTTATTTATTTTGATATTTGCCAACAAACAGAGAAATGATTGCTTTCTCTATATGAAACACGGAAATCAGTAAATACTAATAAATTAAAATAATTGTATCAAATTCATTTACTCTTTAAAGTGTCACAAATTGCTGGTAGACCAATAAGTTCAACAATTTTCCCAAAGCCCTAAAAAGTGGTACAAGCTAAAGTTTATAATTAAAACTTTACGCACGTTTTGTCTAAGTAAATACCAAGCAGGAGCAACAAAAACAACAGCAACAACACGAATAGCTTTATCGTTATGTATGCATGATGCGACGTACTGAAATTTTGTGTTGCATACTTAAGTGGGGCATGACCGTCTCTGTGGCCACAGGGCTGCATTCCATGTGCGGTACTCTCAGTACTCAGTATTCTAGATGTCTACGAACAGCATATGCTTTAACCTTAACAAACAATTTTGACACTCATTAGGCGAAGCAACCATTTGTTTAGTAATGACAGAAGTCTGTCTATTGTGTGACCAGGTTATCACATAACCGCATTTTTAAGTTAGGATACTTTATGAAAGAATTCTCAGTTGATATAATCAAAAACAAATTTAAACAATAAAAATTGTTTATAACTAAAATATAATAATTATACGTTTTGCTTACTGAAGTCCATTTTAACATATTTACAAATATGTCAAAATAAATTGATGTTCCGTCGGGTGTCGGGTGCATCAAACAAATTATCAAGGCTAATTAATTTATATTGAATACAGTTTGAATTTTGTCAGACTTGTACATCGTGTGAAATGTTAAAAATGTATGTAATATATGCATGTGCACTAGAAAATTAGAAAAGCAAAAAACAAACAACAAGTTTATCAAGTAAACTAAATGAAAGTTTCATATGTAAATATGTTGCACAGTGTGTTTGCTTTACAGTTTCGCCAAAACTAGTTATAAATGCGGTCAGTTGATTATTTGTTGTTCTTGCTATACCCTGTAAGTATTTTTAAACTCAAAAAGGTTTATTCAACACTCAACAAAGACAAACAAATAAAATTGTAAGCACATAAACATAAACAAAATGTGTATCTAATTTTTTTTTAATCCAAAATTTTTAATTGCTTTAATAAAAATATTTTAGTAGCCTTTTTGCTCTAGTTTTAAAGTTCTTTGCGATAATTTAAACGTTCGTATGACCAACTCAAATGCGTTTTCAGTGTGTCCAAGTTAAAGTTGTGGTCATATTTGGGCGAGAGATATTGGCCACTCCAAACCAAGCAGGATTCATTTGCGAGTTAATTGTCAGAATTGTTCGTTGGTCGGTTGTCGACGGCTTTAAAAATTGTATGTAAATTATTGTAAATTGTTGCGGTTTGTCTTTTATGCATTCAGTCGGAAAGAGAGCACAATGAATGATAGGGCATTTCAAGATTCGTTGGTTAATTGGATGAAAAAGTTAACCATATATAATTTTTGGCACAAACTTATTTTTGAAATCTTTTTGTTTATTCTACTTATGAATAACCTATAATTTCCGATAATTATTGCAAAATAATTTATTAAAGATAGTGTATGCACAATGCGTGGTTTATAATTTGATGCTGATCCCATGGCTGTTGAAATTCACAAACATGTCGCATTCAGTTTTTATATCCATTATTGCCAGGACTGTGTATAAGTTTTGCTGTTATTTCAGTAGCGGCTTTTATTGTTTGTTTTTGTTGGTAAAATATTTATTACACGATTGTACGTTTACTGGCATTGTTAAATACTATTTCATTTGCATTTTAAAGCATTTGCGACGCCTGCTGATTTCTTACAATTATAATTATGTAACATGTGTTTATGTCACTAACACTGAAATTTATTTACTATTTTACCATTTAACAATGCAAATTTTTGATGAAATTCCATTACATATATTAGTTGGAAGTGTAGCATATTTAAATATTTAAATGCTATACACATTCACATTTCAGTTCCAAATTTGGTTCATTTTATTTCATAATTTCTTTCAACATTTAAATTCTACACATTTTTTGACTTTATATATGTTATTCAATTTTTTTTTTTCAACTCAATCTTACAATATTTTCGCAGCGAAGAAAAAATGAATTATTCAAATAAATGCATTTTTGCCGAACGTTTTTAAAAGATTATTCAAGCTGTCATCGACAGGCTCGTCTGTCGTCTACTATGACAGTGAAAAAAAAGCGCTTAGTGCACTGAAAAAGGGAAATGAACGGCTTTGCGTAGCAGCTGAACATCATTATTTACATGACCAGAGGTGTGCATTACCATGTCAGAAGAGAGGCATAAAAAAATGGGCAGATAATGGAGACAGCAGCAAAGCAGAATTGAAAGTGAAACGTAGCTGTAAGAAAAAAAATTAAATAAGTATTGGCATAACAGGGAAACACTTTTTTTGGTTGCACTTAATATACAGTCAAGGACAATGAGAGCTCTTTGTGAAAGCAAAGATAATAGTAGCCTGTGTGAATAAGTAATGTAAGCAGACTAAGTAGAGTTTAAAGCTTAGCTTTGTGGTTTTTTAGGGATTAGTTTTTGATATTTTAAGAGCTTGATAAATGAATGTAAGTTTCTTATAGGACTTAATGTATAATAATTTAAACCGATAAGATATATCATTTTTTTATTAATAGTATAAATGTTTTATATAAAATGAATAAAGAAGTAATCGTATAAATACTAATAAATGTAACAATATTAAAAATACTGTACACAAACTGAACAAATTATGGAAACATAAATAAAGTGTGTAGTCATTTATTCAAAAGAAATAATATTAAAAGTTTCATGTTTTTTCTTGTCTATAAATTTAAAGAATGCTTAAGAATTGAGATTGTGAATTAATTTCTTAAATAATTTTATATTACTTCAATTTTTCACCTCGCTAAACTGTGAACTGATGCCATAGGGACAATGGGACAGGCCACAAGAAATTATCAGTTTCACATTTCACATTGCGCAATCAGTGAGTGGTTAACAACAACAACAATAACAACAGAAACAACAACATTAGGAACAACAACAACATTGGAAACAACAACAACAATAACAACAAGATGGGCAACATCGCAAATGACGCCATGCAGAAGCGTTTGGGACAGCTTGAAGCTTGGCATTAGCGTTTAGCCAAGTGAAATGCAATGCAACTAATTGCCATAATTAATTAGGATTAAGAATGGCTGCAAGCGCATATACATAGACAAAACACACACACACTCACACATTCAGAGCACACTCACACAGACATGCACAGACATGTTTCATGCGCTTATCAGTTTGCGTGCTTCGTAAGCGGCTTCACTCCAAAAAGTTGGACCAAATGAAAAGTAACCGCAATATAAAAAAAAAAATTAAAAAAAACAGAAATCAAAAAAAAAAGAGAAAATAAATTCCAGCTCAGTGCATTTTGTAATTAATGCGCTCGGAATTTTTTAAAGTTTACGTCACAGGACTTTAAATTCAATTAAATTTTAATCAATTGCCAGACAACTGCGATCACAGCAATGATATGAACAGCAATAATAAAAAACAACACCACCAACAACAACAATAACAAGAATTACAACAGTTACAACAAGGACAACAAACATACAACAAATACATCCTGTTGCACTATGCGGTCGACTCTGTCTGCATGCCTTCCCCTATGACTTTCGCCATTGACGGACATTACAGCGACAGGCCACAAATAACCGCAGGATAACTTCATTTGCATGATACGATACCACACAGACTCACAGTGACAATGTGGGCGTGGCAGTGCCACCAGCTTCAGCTTCACTTTCGCATGCAGCATTTAAATACATTTATGAAGGCAAATATATATATCTTCATATTGTATGCATTTATTTAAAAAATATTGCAAACATTTTTACATTTTTCTTTTGCTTTACATGAAGATCCCAAAAACGTATGCATACCATTCGTATGTTTTTTTTTTATAAACAGAGATCTAACAATTGTAAAGCTTATTTAAAAAAATCTACTCAAACCAGAAATTAGAACCGCATTATATTGGATAAAAAGCTTACAGAAGTTATTCCTATTTTTTTACTTATATGAAGACCATAGAACAAAACAAAAAAAAATATGTTTTCCTCCGTCATCTTCTTTTTGATTTCATATCTTAAATAAAATACTAACCAATCAATATACTTAAATAACGAGTAGTATTATTTAAACTACAACATCAGTAATTTAAATAATATAGTACGGAAAGAGAGAAAAAGATTTCCTTAAAGACTTTAACAGAATAGTGAAAATATTTTTATAGAATATTATTTCATAAAGGAATTCATGGATGGTTGCCTCTTTAAAATCATAAAAATAGAAGCACATAAATTGAAGTCCCAAATATGCATAGAACATTAATAAATGGTCAGTTGGTGGCTGTAGGTAAATAAAAAAGGTCCGAAGTTTGCGCAATTTGCATGGAAAACCCATAAATTTGACTAACTGCCTTTAAAGGGTGCGAAATTGGCTTTTCGATGGGATTCAAGTTGAAGCTCCAAGTTAATAGCCAACCACGTGCCGCATATGGCTATATGAAAATGTCAAATAAAGACAATATCATCACGGAAGCATCCAACTTGCTCCCATACGATATGCCACATCATTATCCACATTAACAACAGAGTCCACTTTATTGCCTTCATCGTCAACCGACTGCAAAAGCCGCAAGCAACTGCCGACGACAACCTGAGCCTATGACATACACTCGTACTACTACTAATAGATAATCGTTATCGAACCTGTCGCTGCGACATCAGCACAGCTTAGCAATCAGCCGCTCAGGTTCAATGCAATTGTCCTCTCTGATAATATTCGCCACGAGCACGCCGCCATTGTGAGTGCTTTTCTCTCAGGCGAATACGAGCGCGTATGAGTATGGGTTCTAGGGTATGGATGTGTGGGTCTAGCTAAGGTTTACACATTCTAATGGAAAGCCATTTATAGTACGGGTATTCAACCTCAAAAGCAACTGCATTTCTGTACTCAATTCAGTATATTCTGTTCGTAGGTGAGCTTCAAATCAGTTCAAGCAAATAAACAAATAATACAACATTGAATTACTGAATTATAAAATTATAAAACCTTTAACAAAACTTTACAATCTAATTAGTACATCCATTGATTTACAATATCAAAAATCTTAAAAATAAATAACTGTTTATTTCGTTAAATACAGCTCTTTTCATAAATTGTATTTAACATTCAGCGTGAAACCTTTCAAGTTGCGTTATTAATTTTAACGGATTTTTGCAACACGGTCCTAAAATATAATAAACAGAATATCATTTGGTTGCAGATCCTTTGGGTAAATTGTTTATTGAAAAATGTCTACAAAATGCGACATGCTAAGAATATTAAAAACACATTTTATTTCCTCAAAAACACAATATCTGGCGCACATGTCTGTCAATCAGTTAGCAAATGGTAGCTTCACCAGCCATAAAAAATAAACACAGCCAAAGTAAAAGAGAGCAACAGAGAGAGAGAGAGAGAGAGAGAGAGAGAGGGAAAGA
>JBANCZ010003191.1:0-13350 GCA_037040025.1 Sphaerogastrella javana
CTCATCGAGATCTGACAGAGATTCGATTTGGCAAACCATAATGAAATATAACACATTTATAGATAGACATTAATACTAATCGATAAATAAGCTTAATTGAACTTAAGGAACACACACATTTCATTTAACCATTGTATAATTTCTTTGTTTTTCTTCTTTGTTCTTTGTTTTTTAGCAATTAGGGGAATGCAGCTTATGAACTATTCCTGCCTGAATTCAATTTGAACTCTAGTTGGATAAATACGGAATTGTGCTTAATACAAGCTTGTTTTCTTCATGATGCGAAGGAACTCCTCCTGATTGACCTCGCCATCGTTGTCCAGATCAGCCTCATCGATCATTTCGCGCAGCTCCTCATCGGTTAGGGTCTCGCCCAATTCGCGTGCAACGCGTTTTAGATTCTTGAATGAGATCTTGCCAGTTTCGTCGTCATCGAAGAGACGGAACGCCTTTAGAATCTCCTCCCTGGTATCCTTCTCGGCCATTTTCGTCGTCATCAGATGTAAGAAGTCATCGAACGCAATGCGTCCGCTGCCATTCTTATCTATTTCAGCTATCATCTTCTTAATCTCCTCTTTCTTTGGCTCAAAGCCCAGCGCTCGTATGGCCACTTTCAGTTCCTTGACCTCAATGAAACCCGTATTCTCGTTGTCGAACAGATCGAAGGCTTCCTTTATGTCCGATTTCTGTGCTGCCGTCAACTCAAATTTCGGTCCAGACTTTTTGCGGCCCTGCTGTGTACTACGTTTGGCAGCATTTGTCGTAGCAGGTGCATTACCAGAAGATGAAGCCGCGCCAGGAGGTGATGCGCCAGCGGGAGGTGACGTTCCAGTGGGTTCAGCTGTTGCTGTTCCGCTCGACTCCATTATGCTTGAATGACTGATGCGGTTACCTGATAAAAGTTAAATCAATTTCAATTCAAAATGACAGGCAAAGAGCGTTTGGCAGCCAGTGACGTGAGCAGAGCAGATGATGCACGGCTCTGTTCGAAATAAAGCACAGCAAAGGGAAGGAAATATCAGCAGACTATCAGGTGCCATGTTGTCATAGGCAATGGTAGCACTGAATCCTTCACTCTGCCGTCTGCCGACGCCTCTGGCTGCTAACTATTTACAATAGGCCGTCGATGTAATGATATAATTTCATAACACACGCAAATGTCAAAAATGAAGACGTCACACGGCCAACTGCTCACCTTGACTTTGCGAACGAGAACGAGAGGACACAGCGGCAAGACGAGTGGAATGTATGAAGGACTCTAAATCTAGTATGCTTGCACTTGGGCTGCGGCTGCGGACAGTAATGACGCCCACCACAAAATTTTGTATATGGGGGGTAGGGGTTATTTTTTTTCGCCGCTTATTGTTTGACAGCTATAAATAAACAGCTGCCGCAACCGTTACCACTCTAACTGTTACTATAGACAACACGTACGGTTTCTTTTTCAACTGTTTGGCATTTGCCGTTGTCTGTTAAATGGTCGCTGCGACGCCAGATTTGCACGAATTTTCAATAATAAATATTATGTTTACAAGCAATAATAGGGAGACAGCTGCACACAGGTTGGTATCCAAGTATCGATTGCCTTACTTTGCGACGCACTAACGTGCGATAGTTATTGACAGCGGCTGTGCGAGACGATAGCTGTTATCGATATTTAACTGTTGGGAAATTTTAGGACATTTTCAACGGTTCTGGCTAAAGTAACGATTTTTTGAAGAGCGAACAGAATAAAAAAAGAAAACAAAATTTTAAAAACTAAAAACAAAAAAAATATATAATTTACATTTTTTTTACAAATGATATATTGTATATTAATTATGCCACAGAATTATTTTCTTTATATAATTAACAAATATTTTAATTAATAAATTTACTGGTAAAAACATATCAGCCCTCAGGTTATTGACTGAATTATGTTCGTTCTCTTAGCTTTGTTCATGCCCAGTCATGAAGTGCCGTTTTCTTTGAGAAAGCCCAGCTCATTTATCATTTGTTGCTACTTAATGTTATCTGCGCAGCTGTCAGAAGCAGATGCAAATAACACACAGACGCAACAACATAACATTTTATATGGTTCAGTCAAAATGTTTATTAATTACGTCTTTTAATGCCGCTAAAAACAGCTCAGCCAAAGAACTAGTCCAGTTTCTCCCTGGCCGTTGACATCGCAACTTGATCGAGTCGATCAAGTTCCTCTCTTTGCTGCATTGATTTTGTTTGGGATTGCCGGTTGTCGTCTTTTTGTTTTTATTTCCACATTCGCAAAGAACAGCAACAGAGGAAGGAAGAGGAAGAGAGTAAGAGCGAAGACAAAGCGCGCGCTTGGCGCTTTTGTTTTGATTTTGTGCATAATATTATAACATGATTGGCACATAAACAATTCGAAGAGCGTTTATTTTATGCTAAATTAATTAGATACATATATTATGCATATTTTAATGCATTCCAAAAAAGCTAGAGGATGTTTTATACTATAATTAAAATATATTTTAAAGTACGTAATTTTTTAAACACTTGTTTAAGTGTAAACTAGAAGATGAATATGTTAATTAAAATTATATAATACTTATAATGATATCAAAATGTGCTATAAATATTCATAATCCAAAAGAGAAACTAATTTACTTACATTTATTCAATGCCAACGCGCTCATTGGCAGAGTATTTCAAATGCGACAAACTTTCTTTTCCTCTTACTTTAACTTTTCAGAATGTTTCTGTTACCTTTTTTTTAAACTTTTTTTCGCTGTTCGCGGCCTCACGATGGGGTATAAATAGCTGCGTCCTCACTGCGATCGCCTACAGTTACGTTCGGGGCGCGCCTGCGCAAAGGTTCTCGCGATCAAGAAGAAAGAGTAAGCAAAAGAAAGAAAGAATTAAAGAGCTGCCCGGATAGTATATTTGGGATAGGCTACATATATTGAGTGGATGGTGGATGGTGGATGAGTCAAGTGAAGTGATAACGTGTACACTTTCTTTTGTTAAGCTTTTTGTTACCACTTTTGTTGTTCTTCTTGCTGTTGTTGTTATTATTGTTATTGTTGTTTTAATGTTTAATTGTGGCAATTGTGGCCACTGTGAGCGTGTATTAAAGTGCATATAAAGTGGAATTTTTGTGTGTGTACGTGAAGTGCATAAGGTATTTCGACTACAAACTTTGATGGCTTTTTAATAGTGTCACATCAAATGAACACGCCCACACGCCCAGTCACACAAACACGGACAGAGGGATAGAGATAGAGAGGGAAGGAGAATCACTGAAGATTTCTGTTGTAATATTTAAACGAATATCCCATTGAAGAGAAACATGTTTAATCCATGGCCTAGTTCAAGTTCATTACCAGCATAAAGCCCATAAAAATGCTGTTAGAAAGGATCTCAGCCTCCATTCGGTCGGGTTCACTCCGTTCAATGAACTTCGTTAAGAAAGATGAAAAAAAACCTACTCGTTCTGGAAATGTTCGTTCTGGAAATGCAAAAGTTGTCCAACATCTTTCGGCCATTTGGCGTGGGTTACATTTCGAATTCTTTATTACCATACATAATATAATCTTTCACAGCCCCCATGTTACGTCTGTCGTTGATTATGCGAAATTCGAATGCTACTCATTCGAAGGCGCAAAACCGGTCATTATCGCAAAACACTTAACCCAATTCTGAGATCCGATTTGCATATTGGCCAATAATAATGAAAAAAATCTACAGATAACATGGCTAAACAGAGCGTATTAGATTTATTTAAATGAGCTCAATATCTGCAAAAGGCAAAGAAAGAAATACAGTAGGAGAGAGAGTCATATGCAAATAGAAGACGAAACAGGCACAAAAAAGAAAGGTAAATAAGCTAAGCCAATATTGGCCGACTGCGGGGCATGCCGAAGTGTTCATAGGACTTGAAATACACTGAAAAAAAAACAAGCCTGAATTCAAAAATTATTATTTAAAGTATACTATACTATATAACCATGATTCATTGATCGCATTTCAAGTCTGCAACTCTTTGTTTATATCATGACATATAAGATTAATATCGCATGCGATAAATTTCGAATTGTGTTCCAATATCGAAATTTATGGCCACGCGGCAAATTCAAAAGCTTTAATTGAAATTAATTGAGGCAAAACGTTTTATATCGAATTTGACTATAAATTTCATTTTGCCTTTGAAATGTCGCAACAAAGAACAAGTTCCTATATTGTTCAATGAGTTAATAACAATGCTTTGAAATACGGTGGGAAAGTAGTCCCGTTTTTTAAAGCGATAAACAAGAAATTCTTTTCCCGCATTTGATTTGACTAGGTTATGAACGTGTTTGATATATTTAAATGACGGCCTTTCACAGATAATAATCTACAGGCAAATAGACATACATCAGTTACAAAACAATTGGCATTTCAATAAGTTCCGGGCGCTATTTATTTGACTTCCCAATTTGTCATGCCAAAAAACAATCCAAGCGATGCTCAGCCTATGCCCATTTGGCAGGCGAAGCACGTCTTCAGAGAGGACAAATGCTGACGTGATAATGCGTGCGTTTGGCTATATAAATCATATAAAATATTCACCATTCAATACTCAATATATATAACAAAATGAAAACCACAAAATAAATTTTACTTTTGCTCAACTAAAGCAGAACAACAACAACAATAACAACAACAATGACAATGACGATCAGCTGTAGTCTGGTCACACAATAAAATTGATTATTGTGAATCTTTGTTTACATTTACAGCATTCAACTAAGTGAGAAATTACGAGAGAGAGAAAAAGTGAGAGAGAGAGAGAAGGCACTAAGAGCAAAGCAAGGGAAGAGCGCGCGTTTACGATGCGTAGAAGAGCTACGCTTCAAAGGCTGCTGGTGAGTAAAAAAGCTCTTCGTGGTGAACAAAGTAAACTCAACTCAACCCAATTGAATTCAACTCAGTGAAAAACAGATCATTTTGAGGAAGCGAAAAAACATTGGCGTAATTAAATTAATTAAAACAATTTATTAAATTGCATTTAACATTTTAAAACATATTTTAGTAAATAATCTTTTTCTATCCAAACAGTTGCTATGCCTATGGGTAACAGCGGCGTCTGGCCACATTCGCATCGAGGCGCCCGAGGTGCACGTGGCGCCCGATTACAAGCCGGCTTTTGTTCGTTCGGCAGTGGAGAGCATGCCCATAGAGGAGCAGCCTGAAGCATTGAGCCGTTACAGCATTAGACCCACATTTGGAGATACATTTTTGCCGCTTCGCAGCGCTGTGGAGAGCGTGCCTAGCATAAATGAGCGCAATGTGGCGAGACTGAGAGAGTCGTCGCCTTTGCGATCTTTTGTGCGTGATTCGGTAGAGGCACAGCCCAGCGATGATGATGACGATGACATTGATATTGATGAAGAGTATGATGTAGTTGCGCCTGGACACACGGGCAGCTATGTGCGTGAGGTGCCAGAGCAGGCGCACGAGGAGAAAGTGAGTCAGCTCGTGGAACCAGATCCTTGGTCGGTATCTGATAAATATGCCGCCTTTATAACGCCCAATGTTAACCAGGATTATCAACCGCAACCATATCGATCGGGTTCACCGCATCAAGAGCTGCTTAAGGCCGCAGACATTGAGCAACTGGAACACATTGATGAATTGGATGGTTATGGAGAGCAAGATCAGCAATTCTATGGCGCCTTGGCACATGCTAATTCTGGTCAAAACAATGCCCCCTATGGCGCCCTGTTGCAGGTTAAAGCCACCACGCAAAAGAAGAACTACAACAGTGAGCCCAAGGTGCTCTGCTACATGTCCAACTGGGCTTTTTATCGCAAGGCAGATGGTCACTTTGTACCGGAGCAACTCGACCCCAAGCTGTGCTCAGCCATTGTTTACTCCTTTGCCTCACTGGATCCGGATCATTTGACCATACGCGAGTTTGATCCCTGGGTGGACATTGAGAATCAGTACTACAAGCGTGTGATTTCACTCGGAGTGCCAGTGCTTATTGCCATGGGAGGCTGGACAGACTCTAGTGGCGACAAGTACTCTCGCCTCGCCAGCGATGAGATTAAACGCAAGGTATTTGCCGCTAGTGTGGCAGGATTCTTGCAGCGTTATGGTTTCAGTGGTCTACACTTGGACTGGAACTATCCCAAGTGCTGGCAGAGCGACTGTAGCAAAGGACCAGCCACGGATCGACCCAACCTGACAAAGTTGCTTCGTGCTGTACGCACAGAGCTGCAACGTGTCAATCCGAAGATGCAACTAGGCGTGGCCATATCCGGCTACAAAGAGATCATCACTGAGGCCTATGAGTTGGCAGCGCTCTCCGAGATTGTGGACTATATGACCGTCATGAGCTACGACTACCATGGCTCATGGGAGGGTCAAACGGGCCACGTGAGTCCACTGTATGGCCGGCCACAGGACAAGTATCCGCAGTACAACACGGACTACACCATGCAGCTGCTCGTCAAAATGGGCGCAAGGCGCGAGAAGCTCATCATGAGCATACCCTTCTACGGACAGACCTTCACGCTCCAGCAAAGCAGCCAACGTTTAATCGGCGAGGGCGTAGCCAGCAATGGTCCCGGCGAGGCAGGCGAGCTGACCAAGCAGCCGGGCATGCTGGCCTACTATGAAATCTGTCAGCGTGTGCGCAAGCAAAAATGGCAAACTGGACGGGATTCGGATCGTAAGAGTGGACCCTATGCCATGTCAAAGAACCAATGGGTGGGCTATGAAGATCCAGCCAGTGTGGAGGCTAAGTCACGTTATGCTGTGAACAACGATTTTGGAGGCATTGCCGCCTGGACCATCGACCTGGATGACTTCCAAAACCGTTGCTGCAGCGAATCGTATCCCTTGCTGAAGGCCATTAATCGCGCCTTGGGTCGTCTGAACTCTGAGCCGCCCACCGGCAGTAATTGCCAGCGCCCAGCAGCTCCAGTTACACCAGTTCCTCCCCAGATGACCACCATAAGCAGCGATGGTTCAGCGGGTGGTGGCGCCCAACACGATCACACGACCTCCTGGCCCACCTGGGACTCAAGCAGTACGACGACTAGAAGGCCTTTGAGCAGCACTACGACTACCACCACGACCACGCGTAGACCCACCACGACCACCACTATAAGAACAACCACTACAACTCCACCATGGTGGACATCGACAACAACCAGACGTCCATCTAAGCCGAAGCCAAAGCCCAGCAAATCGACTGCCAGGCCGGCACACACTACCATACCGGTACCGGCTTTAGTTTATCCAGTCGTGCAGGCATCCAGCTGTGAGCCTGGCGAGTTTTATGCGGATAAGAAGAACTGCAATGCCTATTATCATTGCATCATTCCGGGTGAGCTGCGTCAACAATTCTGTCCCGGCGGTTTGCACTGGAACAGCGAGAACAAGGGCTGCGATTGGCCCGAATCCGCGCAGTGCTCGGTGCGTAATCAGGAGGCAAGCACCCCCAGCACCACTAGCAGACCCACTTCTACCTCAACCAGACCGCTTACCACCACCACCCACCGACCACCCACTACCTATTCATCTACAAAGAAACCTAGAAAAACTACAACTACACACAAGCCCAGTCGCAAGCCCACAAAACCACATCGCACGACTACTAGACGCCCATCCAGTTCCCCTCGCTGCAACGAGGGTGAATACTATACCCACAGAAATTGCGCCAAATATTACATCTGTGTCAATGGAGCCCTGGTGCCCAGTGAATGTGGTGGTGACCTGCACTGGGATGGCATTCGCAAGATCTGTGATTGGCCACAGAATGTGCAGTGTGTGACCAGCAAGAAGTACCTGAGAATTGTTCAGTCCAAGGCTAGTGAGGAGGATCCATGCAATGGCGAGGAACGCGTTGCATATCCAGGTGATTGTTCGAAGTTCTTGTTCTGCCTCTGGAATCGTTTGCAAGCGGGCGATTGTCCACCTGGTTTGCATTTCAATGCACAGATTCTCACATGTGACTGGCCCGCATCGGCTCAATGTCAAGAGGACCAGGGTAGTGGTGGCAGCTCAATATCCGCTGGAACTGCCAGCAAACCCAAACCACCGGCGGCAGCCAAACCTGTGCCGACTACTCAAAGACCAAGCACCACACCGAGACCCACTTATCCCACTGATAAGCCAAATCTACAGCCCCTAGATGGATACTACAAAGTGGTGTGCTATTTCACTAACTGGGCTTGGTACCGGAAGGGTCTGGGACGCTACACTCCAGATGATATCAATACGGATCTCTGCACCCATGTGGTTTATGGCTTCGCTGTGCTTGACTACTCCGAACTGACGCTACGTACCCACGACTCTTGGGCGGACATTGATAATAATTTCTATACACGCGTCAGTGGTCTCAAGAGCAAGGGTGTCAAAGTGAGTTTGGCTCTAGGCGGCTGGAATGACTCCCAGGGTGACAAATACAGTCGCTTAGTGCGCAGCGCTGCAGCTCGAGCCAAGTTTATACGTCATGCGCTCGACTTTATCGAGAAGTATGGCTTTGAGGGTCTCGATCTGGACTGGGAGTACCCGGTCTGTTGGCAGACTGAGTGCAATAAGGGCTTCCCTGATGAAAAGGAAGGCTTTACGGCCTGGGTCCGGGAACTTTCGGAGGCATTTAGGCCGCGGGGACTGCTGCTCTCCACGGCGGTTTCACCGAGCAAGAAAATCATCGATGCGGGTTACAATGTGCCAGAGCTGTCCAAATACTTTGACTGGATCGCAGTGATGACCTACGACTTCCATGGGCAATGGGATAAGAAGACGGGACACGTAGCTCCGCTATATCATCATCCAGATGATGATTATGATTACTTTAATGCTGTAGGTGTCAAACAGCTCAAGCGTTGCCATATCAACTTAATCTAATCCTTTGTTTACCTTTCAGAACTTCTCGCTTAATTATTGGATAGAAAGAGGCGCTCCTTCACGTAAGATTGTTATGGGCATGCCACTCTACGGACAATCCTTTACTCTGGAGAATGCTAACAATAACGGACTTAACGCCAAGGCGCCTGGACCTGGTCAAGCCGGTGAATTTACAAAAGCAGCTGGTTTCCTGGCGTACTACGAGGTTAGTTGTCCACACCACACTGTAACATTCAATATGCTCATCTATTGTCTCTCTTGTAGATCTGTGAGCGTGTGCAGCACCAAGGTTGGGAAGTCGTTCAGGATGAGCGTGGCCGCATGGGTCCTTACGCTTACAAGGGTACTCAGTGGGTGTCCTTCGATGATCCTGCTATGATACGTAAGAAATCGCAATTGGTACGTGCCTTGGACTTGGGAGGTGGCATGGTTTGGGCCTTGGATTTGGATGATTTCCGTAATCGTTGCGGCACTGGCGTACATCCGCTGCTGCGTGAAATTCATAACGTGCTTAAGGATCCACCAAGTGGTTACGAACCCACACGTAAGTTCCAACAGAGAGTAGAGTTGATAACTTGTTAAGATTTATGTTTGTTTAGCTGGTTTAAATCCCGCTGAAGCAGAGTCTGTGGAGGAGCAGCCCATTTCGGGTGAAGTGGGTACTGCATCTGTTGAAAACGAAGGCGGACAAACACCACAGGAAGGCAATGAGCCCGAGGCTGAAAATGAAGCTGGAGTGGAGGAGCAGGAACAGGAACAGGAGGAGGAGCAAGAAGAGGTTATAGCTGCAATACAACCTGCGGAACCAGAAAATTCAAGCTCTCAAGAACAGGAGGGTAGCAACAGCAACGAGGAACAATCCTCGCAAGAGAACGAAATAAATCTCAACGAAGAGGTTGAACAAGGCGATTTTGACGAGTCAGGCGAAATTAATTCCGAACCAGGAGACTATAAGGTAGTTTGCTACTTCACCAACTGGGCCTGGTATCGCCAGGGCGGTGGCAAGTTCCTACCCGAAGACATTGATGCAGATCTCTGCACGCACATCGTGTACGGCTTTGCGGTCTTGAATCGCGAGAAGCTGACCATACAACCACATGACTCCTGGGCCGATCTGGACAACAAGTTCTACGAGCGTGTAGTGGCCTACAGAAAGAAGGGCGTCAAGGTTACAGTGGCCATAGGCGGCTGGAATGACTCTGCGGGCGACAAGTATGCACGTTTAGTGAGAAGCGCAGCAGCACGTGAGAGATTCATACGTCATGTGATGGACTTTATCGATCGTTATGGATTCGATGGTTTGGACTTGGACTGGGAGTATCCGGTGTGCTGGCAAGTGGATTGTAAGAAGGGCACGCCTGATGAACGACAGGGATTCACCGATTTGGTGCGAGAACTCTCGATTGCCTTCAAACCGAAGAATTTGCTGCTTTCCGCTGCGGTGTCACCTAATAAAAAGGTCATTGATGCGGGCTACGACGTGCCTGAGCTGTCGCAGTACTTTGACTGGATTGCTGTCATGGCGTACGACTACCATGGACAGTGGGACAAGAAGACGGGCCATGTAGCTCCCATGTACGATCATCCCGAGGGCACCAGTACCTTCAATGCCAACTACTCGATTAACTATTGGCTGGAAAGCGGCGCTGACCGTAAGAAAATCATTATGGGCATGCCTATGTATGGTCAGTCCTTCTCCTTGGCCCAATCCAGCGATCATCAGCTGAATGCGCCTACCTACGGTGGTGGCGAGGCTGGCGAAGCTACGCGTGCCAGAGGATTCCTCTCGTATTATGAGATTTGCATGTACATCCAGCGCAGGGGTTGGAATGTGGTACGCGACACACGCGGTCGCATGGGCCCATTCGCTTATTCCCGGGATCAATGGGTCTCCTTTGATGATGCGCCCATGATACGTCACAAGAGCGAGTACGTGCGCGCCATGGGTCTAGGCGGAGCTATGATATGGGCATTGGACTTGGACGACTTCAAGAATGATTGCGGATGCGAGTCGTATCCACTGCTGAAGACCATCAACCGAGTCCTGCGTGGTTACAAAGGTCCCCATCCCAAGTGTGTACTAGAACAGAGCGAGAAGACCATGAGTGAGTATCAACAAATATAGCAAATATGTATAAATATAATAATACAAATATAATATCATTATTCCTGCAGTTGCCGGTGACAAGGGTACACTGGAGTCGGCCAAGCCCACCGTTAACACAGCCACTGCAGCTGACATCGTAGTCACCTCAGCACAGCCAGCGGCTGATACCCAGGCATTGGACTGCAGTGGACGCAACTATGCTCCGCATGAGCGTGACTGCAACAAGTACTACATATGCCAATACGGCGAGCTGATCGAACAACGGTAAGAAGGCTCGAACGCCAATCAAAGTTCAAACCTAACCACTTCTTAATGTCTTCAATTGTAGTTGCCCAGCTGGACTGCACTGGAATGAGAACTACTGCGACTGGCCAAACAATGCGCGCTGTGCTGTGCGGGCGGATCAGACCACGCAGCCACCGGTGGTGCATCGTCCCAAGCCGACGACGACCACAACAACCTCCACCACTGAGCGCAATCAGCAAGCGTCGCCTGCAAAGCCATCAAAAAAGCCAACCAAAAAGCCCATAGCACGTCCAAAGCCAACTCCGTCGCCGGTAGCGCCACCGCTGGGTCAGGGTGAAGACTATAAGGTTGTGTGTTACTTCACCAACTGGGCGTGGTATCGTCCCGGCCAGGGTAAATATGTGCCCGAGGATATCGATGAGAATCTGTGCACGCACATCGTCTACGGCTTTGCGGTGCTCAATACCAATTCATTGACCATCAAGACTCACGACTCCTGGGCTGATATTGATAATCGCTTCTATGAGCGTGTGGTGGAGTACAAACAGAAGGGTCTGCGTGTCACTGTGGCAATTGGTGGCTGGAATGATTCCCTAGGCAGCAAATATGCACGTCTTGTGTTGGATCCCCAAGCGCGTGCCAGATTTATTGAGAGCGTGCTCAAATTCATTGAAAAGTATGGCTTTGAGGGCTTGGATCTTGACTGGGAGTACCCGGTGTGCTGGCAGGTTGACTGCGCCAAGGGAGCACCAGCCGAAAAAGAAGGATTTGCTGCATTAGTTCGCGAACTCTCCGAGGCTTTCCGCCCACGGGGACTCCTGCTCTCCGCCGCAGTCTCACCCAGCAAAACAGTTATCGATGCTGGCTACGATGTGCCTCAACTGGCGCGTTACTTTGACTGGATCGCTGTTATGACCTATGACTTCCACGGACACTGGGACAAGCAGACAGGCCATGTGGCACCATTGTACTATGTCGAGGGCGACACGAATCCCTACTTTAATGGCAACTATAGCATACATTATTGGCTAGATAAGGGCACTCCGGCCAGCAAGCTCATCATGGGTATGCCACTCTATGGACAGTCCTTCTCGTTGGCCGACCAGAAGGCACGCGACTTGAACGATAAATCCATTGGTCCGGGTCAGGCTGGCACCTATACGAGAGCCGGTGGCTTCCTGGCGTATTATGAAATTTGCGAGAAGGTAAGCAACGGTGGATGGACCGTTGTGCGCGACCAAGAGGGTCGCATTGGCCCATATGCCTATAGCGGCAACCAGTGGGTATCCTATGACGATGTGGCGGATATACGACGCAAGGCTCAATTTGTACGTAGTTTACGACTGGGAGGCGGCATGGTCTGGGCTCTGGACTTGGATGATTTCCGTGGACGTTGTGGTTGTGGCAAGCATCCGCTATTACGTACGCTCAACCAGGAGCTGCGTGGCATTCCTGGACAGCGCGCCAACGATTGCACATAAATATCAATTAATTGAAATTATTTGATTATTTAGTGAGCATCCCGTTTGCTATTCCTATTCCTATTCCTTTTAGCTGCTGACTTGGCTCGCAATCTGTTCTTAAGATTTTTGCCACTTAGTTATAAGCACATGCCTTAAAATAAAATAAATTAATTTACAATTCTAAAATTGCGCCAAATATTTTCATTCAGAAACGCGTAGCGAAAATGCACTAAAAAATCCGTGCATATTTATACATTTAAGGTTACCAGTTGTTTCGTGCTATGCACGAAACTATCGATTGCATGACGGATGATATCGGCACTTACTTTCGTTTGAATGAGAGAATATATTTTTAAATAAAATTGAAATAATTATTATTTCAAAACTTAAATTAATATACAAAATAAAAAAACATTGCGATTATGACCATGTTAAGTAAAATAATTTGTTAAAATATGATTGAAATGATGATTTGAGTTTAACGTTAACAAAAATCGAACAGTATATTACATTCAAATGAAACAATGAGTTTGGTCCTTTACATTATCTAAATTGTTCGGAGTTTTTTAAATGATACTTTTTATAGCACTTAGTTGAAATTTGTACATTATGTGGTTTGTGCAAAATGATTAACACTATGTTAAAAATCGCTACGTGTAGGGGCTACCAACC
>JBANCZ010003192.1:0-13343 GCA_037040025.1 Sphaerogastrella javana
TAGTAGAAGTAGTAGAAGCAGTAGTAGTAGTAGTAGTAGAAGTAGTAGTTGTTGTTGTTGTTGTTGTTGTTGCTGTTGTTGCTGTTGTTGTTCTTGTTGTTGTTGTTGTTTCTGCCAGCGTACCAAAAATAGTTGCAACGCCGTCAGTTGATTGAGCTAAGCGAAACAGACAGCTTCGACAATCGCAGCAGCCTCTAACACAATAAGAGCTACTGTTCTACAGTCGTGGACAGCTAAATAGCAACGTTGGCGTGCTCTATGTATACCCTTGAAATCGTTAAAACAATCAATGTTATTATACACAGCAAACAGAGTAGCTAATGTCAACAGCAGAACAAATATGCCGCATGTTGTTGGCTATTACAGGGCATAAGTGCAACTGGTTTCGAATGTTTTGATTTGTTATATGTAAACTCTATTTATATATATAAATATATGAATATTTGTATGTATATATAATTATATATGTGTGTGTGGTTTCGCGCAGTGTTTGCTTTAACGATCAGCGGAGATCGCTGGACTGGAGATATAGAGACTAAAGTGAGACCCAATGATGGGCCGTTTAAGCGATTATCAAGTCACAATTTATGTAAATATGCAAATCGATGGTGTATGAGCAAAGCAGCAATAAGCGAGCGAACAAAAGAAAGTCGAAAAAAAAAGAGAAGAAGTAGATGGGAAAAAAAGCTTAGCGGCCAAGTTCATTGTTTAGCAAAGATGAAGGTCAGGCGTAATACTGAGCTTGAATGTTAAAGCTAATTACGCAATTGATGAACAATAAACACGAAGATTGTAGAGAGAGAGAGAGAGAGAGAGATAGAGAGGAAGAGTTCATCATGATGTATCATTTTATGGAGCTTTTAGCTAAAGCTCATGCTTCAAATTGAAATTAAACTTAATTTGAAACTGATTAACTAAAAACTTTGAGTCTCGAATTTGTTTATGGTCACAATTAAATGTTGCAATTGTAAAGTATTTTTTTGGTTAATTTATCTGTAACGAATGTGAACACCTCTCTAGAGCTTTATTGGGACTTTTAATTGGCCAAGCTTTTGCCTTCAAGCTCATTAACGCCCAATTAACTTGAATGCAATTCTAAAAGGTTTATTTTTTTCTCAATCGTTTTATTTTTTAATCACTTTCGTTTAAGGCTAGACTGTAGACTTGACTCTGCTCTAGGGTTCGGTCTTCGAGCTAATATATAGTATTTCAATGCAGTAGCTTGTTTTAAGTCATTGTTGTCTCGTTTGGGCTAATTACGTGTGGTTTGCACTCCCGTCTCTTTCAATTTTCGTTGAACAATTTTTGTATTATTTCGTTGCATTCATTTGTCGGCCATAAAAGTCGCCGTCAACGATGCCAAATTCAGTTAAAAGCTGCTTTACCATATTCTCAAATGAGCTGCAAATATTTGTCGTATATTTCCACAGAGACTTTTTATAATCGACGATATACTCTACCATAAATGAGGCTGCATATACCACATGGTTAGACGAACTATATTATAATGTTTCAAATTCAGTCTTTAAAGCTTAAACTGAAAGCTTATCATCTGTATTAAAGCTTGAGATAAATTAAAGTTGTTATTGATTTGTAGCTTTAAAAGATTCGAAGGTTATTAAAGCTTTAATTGATGAACAAGTATGTTTGAAATCTGATTAATTAAGCTGATTTAAAGCTTTTGCTGACTTTTTGTTTCAATTGATTAACTGATACATTTTAGTAGTATTATATATGAACTGATTGATTTCTATAGATTTAAAGCTCTTGATTGTTTTAAAGCTTCAGCTGATTGAAGTGTATTAAGTTTTCATTATTTTGTCTTTTAAACATTTCCACACACACACACAGAATGACATGTTTAGCCTTAAGCAGTCTCAGCTGCAATTCCCGCAAGTTGCTTTATCTAATGTGGCTGGTAGACTTTTTGCGTGGTGGGCGTGGCAGTTGGGCCGCCTATTTGAATCAACAAGTAAATCATATGCGCATTGTGGATGACGTCAATTTTAAAATTCAAATTGTACGACTGCCTGGGGAGCTTACAGAGCTCAAGAAACCAAAGCTGTTGAAAAGAGAAAGAGAGAGGGAAAGAATGGAAGAGAGAGAGAGAGAGAGAGAAAGGGTGTTCTTTGTGGTGCTTGACTAGGGAAAGAAGGGAAGTTTATGTACCGTATATAGTTCAGTTTTTAGCTCATTTCGGAGGCGCATTTTGTATGCGATTATTGTATCGCTCTCGTTCGCCTCTGGCTGCATTTCAAATTCAAATGAAACTTGCCAAGGCGCCGCAGCGTCTCATCAGCAAGTCAATTGCCATGGGGATTTCATATAGGGGGCAGCAACACGCCCCTACAAACGAATTTGTATCCGACTCGATTCGATTATCGACTTGGGCTTTGATTTCTAACAAAAATACCAAAAAAAAAAAAAGATACAAAAAGGCAAAAACAACAAATTCTAAAACTCATCACCTCGGGGCTCTTTTATCATATACGAAATCCATTCAGCATCTGCGAATTGTCTTTAAAGTGCGACGATCTACCCCTTGAGGCCTCCTCCACGTTTACGCTCTGCTCTCTTATCATTATCTTTACATTTGAATCTGTTGCTGTTTCTGTTTCCGTTTCTATGTCTGTCTCTGGCTATTTCTCATTCAATTTCTGTGTCAAAAACTTATTAAAGTTTTGCTATAACAATGTGCCAGAGACATTAAGTTTACCCCCATTAGTGGGGTATACAAGAAAATACAATTGTTTTATACAGTGGGGCAAAATTGCTTTGCAATTCGAAAACTTTAAAGTAAATGTAAGGATTAGTAAATGATTATAATAATTCTTTGTATATATTATATATTGTTATATTACATAGCATTATATTCAATTATAATCAAGGAATGAAGCCATAATCGAAACAGTAACCTTAACTTTAAAAAGATGTTTCATCCATCGGGAACTTCATTTATAATCGGTTTCATTCCCTGGTTGTAATATAATATATAAATTTATATTATTTGATATAAAGCGAAGGACAATACTAATGTTTTCTTTATAAAGATCACACTGTTTCCGATTAAATTTTTATAAAGCTTTTATAAGAGTTAAGTTTTCGTCAAAAAACTATGTAAGTTCATACCACTGTGCTTAGCACATGACTACAAAATTGCCATGGAAGAAAGAGAGAGAGAGAGACATTTACACTCTCACACACAACTTTTTGTCTACTTTTGGAGGCAACTCTGGAGTTATTACATAGATTTTGTAGCATTTTCTGCCTCCCCCCCCAAAAAAATTGTGTGGTCCATAGAAAGCAGAACAAGACGCACACAGACACACACACACACAGTGTGAGATACATGAGAGATGCATGATATAGACTTTAGGGTATGCTCGACAACAACAATGACAACGACGACATATTTATGAATCTTTTGCCGCGTGCTCTGTAGCAACAATGTATTTATGTGGCAAGGCAAAAGCTTGAGGGGGGGGGGGGTCAAGGGACAAGTAGAGTATGGAGTGCGGCAGGGGTGTAGGGGGAAGGGGGTCTAATTGTGGCAGACTGTGTTGCTATGTCTGGAAAGTGCAACTATGAAATATATTTTAAAACATTTTTGCGGCCCCAAAATTGTAGATTATAACACGATGCCTCAAAATAAATAATTTCCACACACTGTGGCAAGAAATAAAAAAAAAACACTTTTGCGCCGACTTGGCGGGATTTCACATTTTCCCGAAAAATTCCTTTAGCTTCATTTTTTTTTTGGCTATTTTGTTGCCTCAAGAATTATGAAAAATGCTGCGGCATAAAAAAAAGGCGAGCAGCAAATGGCGTGCGGCACGAAAATGTGCAACAAACTATGCCAGAGGAGGGGGGTAGACGAGGGGGGGCGGAAATTGGCTGGGATAAAATTTGGCAGGCAGCAGACAAGGCTGCAAATTGTCTGACCAGCAGCAAAGTATAGATAGAGGGGGGAAAGGTAGGGGGCATGGTGAATACAGTGAGTGCAGTGAGTGCAATAAACGCAGCGTACGTAAAGTATTCAGTATATATGTGTATGTTTGTGTGTGTGTACTTTTAGCAGTCAGGCCCACTGTGCGGCCCCATTGTTTATGGACAGCGCTGCTTTTCGCTCTTATGTATCACATTTTTCACACACATACACACACACACACACACACACACACACACACACTCACACTCACACTCAAATACACCCAGACCAAACAGGGTAAAAAAGATTCAAAAATATCAGAAATATTTGCCCAAAAAAAGCAACAGCAATTGAAAGAGTTGTGCGTGTATATCAGTAGGGTGTGCTCTAACAAAAACTATCCCTAGCAGTTCTGCTGACAAACTATGAAATATCTACCCTATTTAACTATATTTATACAGGGTATTTAGCATATTTTTAGCTTGCATACAAAAAATTGCATGTGTGTTACAGTGTAAATAAAGCGCTTTACACACTGCAAATAGCTCAAGTACCGCCCCATTCGACCTCCTCCCCCGATTCGACCGTACACAGTCATTGCATAAAAATGAGAAGTAAAGATAAATACATATGAGATTTTATATTTGGTATTTTTTTGTTCAACACTGCACACAATTTGTAGAATTTCCATAGCAATTGGAAAAATATCTATGGTATTATTTATGCGCATTTTCAATGGACTTTGAGTGAATTTGTCGCACGTGCGAATCGATTGAAGGTAAACGCAAAATGCATTATTAATACAGAATAGAATAAAAAACAACAATAAAAACAACAACAATAACATATAACAAATGCAATTAGCTCAAATTTAAAACATAAATATAATTTCAACATGAACTAAAAAAAAAACAATGTCAAAGCAATTAAAGTGCGGAATGCCCCGTTCCACAGTGGCGGCTGTAAAAACGTTGCCATCTGAGTTTCGAGCAAAGATAGTAGGGGAAGAGGTTAGGGTTCACATAAACTTTTCCAATTTAATACGAATTGCTATAAGCTCAGATGGTAAAGTCACTTAACTATGCATGAGAAATGAAATTGCAAACTATGACACAGTGTTTAGTTAAGCGCTTAGGCCCACTTTTTTCCATATGTGGGTATGCGTGACAACTCTGGATAAAGTTTGACAATTTCTTCATACAAAGTTTGAGCTGTGCCTAGGCTTAATACTATAGTTTTAAGTGGGGGTTTTAAGTGCAAAATCAAACAGAATCAAACAGAAGCTAAGAGCTAATGGAGCTAATAGATCTTATATAAACGGCTCCTTAAAATGGGAAAGAGTGTTTGCGGCTTAAGAATATAAAAAAAACTATATAAGGTCTTATGGCATATAAGATGTACAATCTTGGGTAGGGTTTCCTAGGAGATATGCTGGATATTAGTTCCTATAGATGAGTTTGAGGGAAAAGTAGTCTAGAGAAGACATTGAAGAGCAGAGATTAAAACAAGGTGTTGGTCGTTGTCGACCGACCGAGCTAAAAGGTTTTATATAAACGGTTCGTTAAAATGGTAATAGGGTGTTTAAAGTTTGGGAATATAATTTAACTTGACTAGGTCTTATGGCACAAAAGACATACAATATTGAGTAGTAGTTCTTAGAGGGTTTACATATTGATAAGTCTGTGAGTAAACTAGTGTAGAAAAGACATTAGAATACCAGAGAGGGTGCCGTTCGGCGTCGGTTATGCCCTACTGCTTGACACATGAGACATGATTTGACATAATTTAGATACAGTAGCCTGAAGCAAGAGATCCGACTAATGTGACACGGCGGCGTTTTGTAAAGTGAGAGATGAAGTTGAGCCTGAGTTGAGATTGAGTAGAGCCGGAGTCGGAGCCAAGTTAAGAGAGCTGACCCCTTGGCCATATTATGTTTAGCTGATTAATGGGCACGTGTTATAGACGCTGCCGTAGCTGAGTCGACTTTCAGTATAAACTGTGTGTGTGACGACTAATAACTGACCATAAATTTTGACGGAGAGTGCAAGTGTTGGCCAATTAGCAGGCAAATTGCACACACCGTCAACTGCCACTTGGCCACAAAAGGCCAACAAAAGTTGCCAAACTCTGACGAAAATCCGCGAAACACCGCCAAAAAAAAAAAATGAAAATGTAGCTTGCAGGCGCTACATAAATTAGAGGCTGCATATGAATACATTTAGCTGTTAGTTAGTTAGTTAGTTAGACTAAAGTGTTAAACAGATTTTTACGAGCTGCCAACTAGAGCGAAAAACTGCAACAACAAAATATGACAAATTGGCGGACAGATGCAAATTTGAAGAAGTTGAGCTACAGAACGATCAAATGTAGTGTTGTTAAATGTGTACAGTGTTATAAAACTGGTTGGAAATAAAGGGAGTAACTACTATAGCACATTGGAATACATTAGTACCCACAATTGTACATCATGTTTTGAAGGACAAGCTTATCAAATGATGGGAATAGTTATGGCTATTGATATTAGAGAGCACCGTCATAATAGTACCAAATACTTTCGATAATAGTGTTGATTAAATTATAAACTATTGGTAGTAATTCCGACAGTACTTTCCAGTCAATCACAGTGCTTCTTATGGACAAATTATGTTACCAACTCTGCTGATAATATGCAGCTAATCGGTATAACAATCGATTGCGCTTCAACTGAAATGGAAGACCATAAAGACAGAAGGAAAACTGAAAGTTCTGAGCCAATTCTAATGACTCTGAGGCAAGTAAAACTTAATATAATTGCAAAACTTGGCACGAAACGTAAGAAATTCTTTGAAGGATTTGCCCAAAAGTTGACTAATGTTTGCTCAAGAACTGCGAAGTTGAATACAGTGAAACTAAAGAGAACGGTATATAGAGAAAGAAAGAGACGAGAGTAGAACTTGTAAGGGTTCAGTATGCAGCTTAGACATCAGTTCTACAGTTCTTTTAAATTATCTCCCCTCTAAATACAAGACAGTCTAAGAGTACGGAGTGTAGAGTGTGGAGTTTGGAACTTACATTTCCACTTGGTGCCTTGTTTTAGGGTTTTTCCCTTTTTTTTGTGTTTGTCGGTCTGTCTGGGTTTTAATTTTGCACTTCCGATTGTTGGGCAAGAGACAACAACGAGAGAGAAACGACATGAAGAAACGGCTGAGATGCCTATTAGATGTTTTACGATACCCTGCACCCTATAAAAAGTACATTAGCTGGGGCGTTATGGGTTTGTGTGAAAGGGTAAATATAGACACGTTTCAGTAGACGTATATACGTTTCAGATACAGTAATTGTTGTTGATATAATATGTATATCTCTGTATTTAGAAAATTAATAATCGTATAATTTGACCAAATATCTAGTCGACTTTCTGTCGATTACGCACGACTGCAGTGTTTTACGCTCGGGTCTATGTTTCCTTAGTTGAGCAATGATATTTGTTTGTTGTTTCTCTCACTTCATCTACGCATTTGTTCATTTGTTCATTTGTTCATTGTTTGTTTAATGTTTTATGTTTTCTTTTATTTTGTTTCACTCGGTTGATTTTGGCAACAGTTTTATTTTTTTGGGGGTCTAAAACAACTTTATTAGCAGCGCCAAACAAATTGTGTGCATGTGATATAAGCCAAGTCAAAATGCCACGCCCAGTCTACAACTAAATGGGAGTTGTTGTTGTTGATGATGTTGCAACTCGGCAACATTTTCCACATTTATTCACGCTCCGCATTTGTTGCTGCTGTTGCCTTTGTTGTATTTGTTGTTTGTGTTTTAGTTAGTTGCATTAAATTAAATTACACGCTTATATGGTTTTTGTGGCTGACTATAACTAATTGTTGTTTTAACTGTTGTTTACCTTTTTTTCTCATTTATATTGAATGAATTTAGCTAAATTACAATTCGTAGTTTATTTCTACTGATGCTGCCTTTCACAGCTCTCACTCTCTCTCTCTTTCTCTTGCTCTTCTATTTAAATATTCAAATGATAAAATGTTATAATTGCCAACGTTTTTCATTTCGAAATATTCGTTATTTTATTATTATTATTATTATTATTATTATTGTTGTTATTGTTGTTGCTGGTCAAAAAACACAGAGAATCTCCATGGTTAATAAGCCAATGAGATTAGCTTTAAGTGGATTTTCATACATGAAAATAAAACCAATTATAGTCACAGAGCATTCGACTATCAATTAAAGCTTTAAGCAGTTGAAAAATTCAAGTTGTTATAGCAAAAAAAAAAAATAAAAATGCTTAAAGCTGTTTTCAATTAATTAAAGCTCTAAAGGGCTTTCAACTCTCAATAAAAGTTTTTGATACAAATTAAGAATAATATAAGATATCATGGATCGATTTAAATACTTAGTACTTTATTCCAAAAATCTCATAAATATTAAAAGTAAATACTTAAAGCTGGTTTGAAATGCAACCGTGTTGTATCATTGTTGCTTCATTTATTGAACCCAGAGCCAAATGAAAACTGACATTACGTTTCATACAGTCTGGTCGCTTCGCTACTCTTGATTTCCCTTTGGATTTTCACTTTACCAAGTTATGTGAGAGAGGGAAAGAGAGAGATGGGAAAGCTCTCTGTTGCGTTATGTTGAAAACACATTGAGAATAATCTCATTTCGGACTCCCCTCGAGCAAAAAGCCAGAGCGTATTGCAAATTGGCCTCATCATCAACATCAACATCAACAACAACAACCTCGACATCATCGTCATTATCATTATCATGGTGATTATGATGATTGCGGTCATTATTAGCATAGCTTCAAAAAAAGCATCGTTAAATTATCGAATCGTTTTTATTATCATTGAACTTTTGCTGTTGTATCAAACTTTTGAATATTGCATTTCGTTTGATTTATTTAACAACACAGAAAAAAAACAACAATAACAACAACAAAATAATAATAACAAAATACATAACGAAATATAAATACAATATGCTTCACATATTGAATTTCTACGATTGATTCAACCAACCATAAATGACATTTTTATTCCCAAAAAAAAAAATAAATAAATCAATGCGACATATTTTTGCCTCACATAACTTTGTGCATATTTAATTAACAGTTATTGGAATAGTTTATGATTTTGTATAGCAACTTAATTATTTTTAGAAATATTTATGCCAATTTGCAATGTATCAAATGAGGTATAATATGTTTAAAGAGAAACTTTGTATATTCCCATTACATTATTACATTACTTATAATCGAAATAATTCATGTTTCTTAATTTTATATATTTTGCTTTAAAAAAAATATTTAAAAAATAAAATAATATTACCTTAGCTTCTATAGTATCATATCGTATTGTCGATTACACCCTACTGTTGAATCTTTCGTCTATTGTATCATATCGTATTGTCGATTACACCCTACTGTTGACTCTGTCTAATATGTCTATATTATAAAATTTTCCAATTATTTCTGGCAAATATTTTTCTACAATTTCACACTAATTAATGAATATTTTGTGCACATTTCTTTCGTTGCAGGTAAGAAAAGCTTTATTATTAAGTCCCGATAAGCATTGAATGGAAATACCTTGGAATTTTCCTGACTTTGATTCGATTTCGAACATTTTTGCATTTGATATGCTTTTCCTGGAATTGTAAATACCAGACGAGGAATCGAGTACAAAAGGCGCTCAATTTCAAATCAGTGCGACAGTTTCCGTAATTCAATAAATATTGTATGTATATATTTTTTATTTGGTTATATATTACGTTACGTTTTGCCATATACCCTATAAAAAGCAGTGTGAGTGTTGGGTGTCAAAGTTGTTTAATGATGGCCGTTAAAATTTCACACTCTACATAAATCAATGAATGAAGTTCGATAAACCTTGATTGAATGCAATTTTGACCTCCAACTTTGAGAATTACTGAGTGCACTTGTAGTGGTCGAATGTTCATTGTGATGAGTCATCGTAAAGTGAATAGAAAGTTGAATTTAAATTAAAGTTAAAGAGGTTTGGAATAATCCTACCGTAAAGTAAAGCATTTGTAATTGATCTAGAAGATATTGATCTAGCTTAACCCTTTAAAATGAATATATAATTGTACAATAGGCATTGAAGAGGTATCATGCAATTCGTTCACATTAATTGAATCTTGAACTTTATTCGCTGTTGCCGTTTTTCAGTCAAGCACTCAATACTATTGATGCTGTGTGCGTTGACAGCTTTTGGCGACAATGAAACAAGGCGAAACTCGAAACCGCCCAGCAAGTGCCATGATAACAGATATCACACTCACATTCACATTCACGTTCACATTCATTCATATGGCAAAAATGTGCTCTATACAGAAAACTGTGGATATGTGAAAAACTGAAAAACAGAGCAAACTTTGTTTGATGCCAACATTTTGATTGCAGCACCAAAACTCCAACTCCAACTTCAACTTCAACTTCGGATACAGCTACAGCCTGTGGTTGCATCTGCATGGGTATTGACTGGCATGAATGATGAGAGGGGTGGGCAGGGAAGGGGTGGGTTTGGTGGAGAACAGAGAGTGGGTAGTGGGGAGTGGGTAGATGGAAGAGTTATGTTTATAAGCATGTGCGATACACATACACGCCCACCTGCATAGCATTGAAGGCAGAGAGAGAGAAAGATAGAAAAGAGACAGAGAGAGAGAGAGAGAGATAGAGAAAGAGGAAGAGGGAGAAAGAATGAAAGAGAAAGAGAGAGAAGGGGGAAAGCGTTTAATGGTAAAATAGAGATATGGGAGACTGAAAATGTGCCTTGGTTTGTGCATAAATAAAACTCTGGTTGCCCACCCAATACGCAAACCCGCGACTTTTGTCCTGCTACCCCACACTTCATACTCAGAAATATCCATCCATACCCCCTCGCTTCCCTCCTTTTGTCGTCAGCGCGTGAGAAACTCATTCAATGGCATTGATAAGGCAAAGGCAAAGTATTCGCAGAGGCGGAGACACCGAAGGAGAGAGAGACAACGACAGAGACAGAGAGGGATAGTGAGGCAGAGACACAGCAACAGAGAGTCGAAGATGAAGGCATATTTATCGCTGCAAGTGAACCTTAAACTGATCGGTCATGCATATATTATAATGCCTTGACGGGGGAGGCGACATCGCCGCACAAACAGACTAACAGACAAACAGAAGGACAACTCCGACAGACTGAAGATGTGGCAATTGTACATGTTAAGGAAATTCCCAGAAACTCAAAATCACATAAAAATTGACTTTGATTTCAAAATAACAAATAAAAAAAAAATAATTAAAAAATAATATAATATTGAAAAAGAAAATTAAAATAAAAATAATTATAAAATTAAAAACAAAATATAGATTACACTATTATTCCTTTTATTTCAATTTTTAACATTTTTCTATTTTATATAGAACTTTAAATAAACTCTAGTACTTACATTATATTATTCTGAAAGTTAACTTGCCTGAATGGATTTCTATCCTAAATATTTCTGAAAAAATTTCACTATTTCATTTTTTCTATAATTATAATTAAGATGTTACTTTAAAGATTTAGTTTTAGTAATTTATGTAATGAACATATAGGTGTCATTTGTAGACTTTTCACTGTCGAGTGCAACCGACTGACCAACGTATTTATTTCTTAAGAATTATTTTTTTATTTTTTGCCTATTTATTGTGATATGAGTGCATTTAAAAATTCCCTCGGGATATTAATAGGAGTCAAAGAAATGCAAAAAGCCCAGGACGAGCCCATAAATAATGCAATGAAATTAATTGAAGTTTAATTAAACTGTGTGGACATTTGAACGAACGAGAAAGAGAGAGAGAGAGAGAGAGAGAGAGAGAAAGTAAGAGAGAGAGAGAGATTCTGTTTCAGCCTGACAACAATTTGCCTGTCATTGCGGCGTCAACAGCAGAAGCTGTAATCACGAATGAGAAATTACCAAAAAGCTGGCGAAACAAAAAGCAAGAAAGCCTACCAGAGAGATACAACAAGAGAGAGAGAGAGAGAGAGATAGAAAGAAAGAAAGAGAGGAAGAGAGAGAATGAGGGGAAGTTAAAGAACAAGAAGGGAAGTATAAATAAACACAGTGTGACAGAGAGAGAGGAGAGATAAAAAAAGATAGAGAGAAAAGGATAGAGCGAGAGAGAGAAAGAGATAGATAGACAGAGGAAGAGCGAGCAGCATTAGCGAGAGAGTGAGAGGGAGGGAGAGATGAAGTGAAAGAGGAAGCGATTGCAAAACTGATAACAAAAACTGACCTCGGGCCACAGGCAACGCATAGGCAGACAGACGAATGGACAAGCAGTCAGAGAGCAAGACAAATGTATAGACGGACAAGCGGACAGACATGCATACGTGCGGACATAAAGACGGAGACAGACAGTGGACAATAGAACAAAACAGCGGGAGAGCCAAAGAATTAAGCTTCAGCTTGAGCTTTTTGTTTGTGCATAGCCACAGGTGAGGGAAATTGTTGCTGCTGCTGTTGTTGTTGTTGTTGTTGTTGTTGTCTTTTTTGGCAGCAATTTAGCTTTGGTTGTCATTGGCAAGTGGCAAGTGGCAAGTGCGAAACATTTCAATAAACGCATAAAATTTCCAGTCTATTTTTGGAAGCAATTTCTTTGTAACTTCAAGCCTCAGGCGAAATTCGCCAACAAACGAGCTGTAAGTCATGGTATAGAGAGGGAGAGAGAGTGTGTGGGAAAAGTAGAGGAGGGTGAAGGAGAGAGAGAGAGAGAGGTGGATATGGAGATGGAGGTATTTGTTGTACTACCGCAAAACAAGTGTCATTAATTGGCTGAGTGTCAACAGAGGAGAAAGATCAAAAGCTTTTAAGAGAGCATAAACATAAATATGTACATACATCCATACATACATACATCCATCCATACATACGAATACAAATTTACAGACAGTTTTACATAGATACGTACATGTAAACATACATGCAATAAATCATGCATACATACATACATATTTACATAGATACACATACATACATATACAAACATACGTACACATGCATACATACACATATATACATAAATACACATGCACATACATACATACACATACACATATATACAAACACATACATATATACAAACACATACATTCATACATGCCTGCATACATACATACATGAATGCCTACATACTTACATATATACATACTTACATGTATACATATTTACATTCAAACATACACACTTGCATACATACATGCATACATACATGCATACATACATGCATACATACATGCATACATACATGCATACATACATGCATACATACATACAATCATGCATACATACTTATACATACATACCTGTTACATACGTCATCATACTTGCATAAATATATGTATACATACATAAATACATAGGCATTTACACGCACCCAGAC
>JBANCZ010003193.1:0-13343 GCA_037040025.1 Sphaerogastrella javana
GTTGTTGTTTGCCTCAGTGTCTCATTGTCTCATTGTCTGTTTGTCTGTTTGTCTGTTTGTCTGTTTGTTTGTTTGTTTGCCTGTTTGCTTTGTTTGTTTGATTGTTTGTTTGCTTGTTTTGTTGACTTATACGCTCAAATGATAGCAATAGTCATTAATTAATGCTAGCTTTTCATATTATAGCCTTTTCGCTCATACATAAACAGCATGGATTTTCATTTAAAGCTTTACCTTATGCTTTTCAAGTATTTAAAATAGTTAAAATTTCATAAATACTTAATTATTAAAAGGAATTTTCAATTGGAACTTCGAACTTGCAGTTTAAACCTTTTAAAAAACGCCAAAATCTAAAGAAAATGTTGTATTTAAAGCTTACATATGAACAACTTTAGTTCATATAGTAATATAATAGCTGTATCTAAAATTTATAAATTTTGTAAAATTTTTTTTTTTAAATTTTGTTGTAAATTTGTTGAACTTTTGTAGTGCTTTTTATGTAATGAGAATGATATGGATATGAATGAATTATAACAATGATGACTGTATTATGTGAGAAAGTTTTCGTTGAAAAACATTGCTGGAAAATGTTTGAATTGCATTAAAATTTCTGGTAGTGTTTTTATAGTTTTCTTTTTTATCCATAAAGAGCTGAGACACAAAAATCCCACGTAGAGCGACAGAATGAGATAGAGAGAAATACCGCGCGAAAGAGAGTTATAGGGAGAGGAAAGCGACGCTGTGTACTTAAATTGAACTAAATGTAATACCAAAATAATTCTAAATAATAGAAAATTACATTATAAAAGCTATCCATGGTATAAATATGTATATATAGAAATATATATGTATGTGTATACATTAACAAAACAAATTGAAAGAAAGCTATAAATACGTATAAAAACTACAAGGAATTGTGAAATATTATAGTTCAATTTTTCGAATCAAATAAAAACTTTAATTTTGCAATTGTCAATTTTAAATAAAAAGCTTTAAACTTTTAAATATAATCAATTACTGATATTTGTAATAGATTTGGTATTCAGCTCAAATTATAATCATAAAATAAAGGTTTCAAGTTTAAAGCTCGCATTTTGTACTAAATAGGACTTTTAAAAGTGCAAAGCTTTAGGCATAAAGTTCAATTTATTGTGAGAAATAGCTTAAAGCTGCAATAATACTGTATAATGAAAACAATGCCAATAATTTAAAGCTACACTGCGAGAAATTTGAAAGAGAACTAAAAGCGAAATGGTTGAATAAATTTTTGATTGAATAAATTTCTTGCAGTGTTGCTAAACGTAAATACATAAAAATACATGATAAAATAAGCATAACACATGCCACCAAGCAAAATACGAACGAAAGAGAAAATATGCGTGCTAAAGTGCGGGGAAATTATAAACCCAAAAGAAAAACAAAGAAAAATATACAAAAAATATATACAAATACAAATACAAATACAAGAGTACAGTAATAAATACAAACTTAAACAGGGATACAAACGAATAAGGTGAAAGCAAACAGAATGAAAGCAAAAGAATATACAAATAAATATATATATATTGTGAGTAAAAGAAAGAAAAAACCACTGACATCCGCTGATAGGCTGAATTGGGCTCTTGGTCTTATCAATGTTGATTTCAGTGTACATCTCATCATCATCGTCGTCATCATCATCATGATGATTATTATTGCTAGTGCTGCTGCTAGTGTCATCTATTTTCTCATGTTCATTATCATTATCATCATGGCCACCATCCACATCAATGGTTTGTGTCTTATCTGATGTCTCCTCTTCGGAATCTTCCCATTGCGCCTCATCGGCGGTACCCAGACGTGGTTCAATTGGTTTCTTTTGTGGTTTATGCTCCACAACAGCTGGCAGAATCTCGCCATGATGATCATCTTTATCGTCATTATCATCATCGTCATCGTCATCGTTATCGTTATCGCCATCACCGCTGCCTTCCTTTTCAAAACCGAGATCATAATCATCCTCATCATCCTCTTCAGGTTGAGGTAGGGCGACAGAGCGTGGCGTGGTGGTTTGATTGTAGGAAGTGGAACTGGTGGTGCTAATGGGTGTTGGGGTTGTTGTTGTTGTTGTTGTTGTTGATGATGTTGATGTGGTGGTGCTGGTACTAGAGCTGCTTGAGCTGGAGCTAGTGCTAGCTGTTGTTGTTGTTGTTTGTGATGTTGTTGTTGTTGTTGGTGTATGATGAGCTGCTGGATATAAAGATGTTGTTGTTGTTGTATGTGTAAATAAAAAAATGTTTGCAAAATGATAAAGTGTCGAAGGTCATGGTTGTTGTCTGTGTCTGTGTCTGGGTTTGTGTCTAAACTAAAGCTTGACTTTTGGGCAAGACTAAAACTGAAAGAAAGAACTTGTTGTTGTTGCTGAAATGGTTCTTTGTTGCATATGTTGTATAGGTGTTGGTTTGTTGTTGTTGTTGTTGTTGTTGTGACTCTTGTTGTTGTTGTTGTTGTGTTGTGGTTAACTTGGGCATTAACTCTAGTTGTAGCTAATCTAGCTAGATCTTTACCGATTGTGCTGATGTCACTACCACTGCTGATGATGCCGTTGTTGTTGTTGTTGTTGATATTATGATTGTTGTTGTTGTTTTGGTTGACGTTGGTGCTACTACCAATGATTGTGCCACTATTCGCTTGATGATTATTAAGATTCGTATTGAAATTATTATTCAAATTGAGATTATTATTATTAATGTCGATTTGATTATGATGATTTACTCTACTCGATATGAAGTCGTTGTTGTTGTTGTTGTTGTTGTTCTTGTTGTTGTCGTTCGAATTATGCTTACTATTTGTATTGCCAGCGTTTTGCAGTCGAGTATTATGTGAGTGATGCTCGCTTATGGCGTCCTCGTCATCCGGTCCAAAACCAGAGCCAGAATAGTCCGGATCCTTTTCTAGATCATCGTGTATCTATAAAGAAACAAGAGTCCAGAATACAAATTAGATTATATACAAATAGATAAAGTACATTATATATTGTATTATACATATACATATTCATATATTACATATATCTGTATAATATATAGCTTCTGGCTTTACTGTTGCTGATTCTCTATAGAATTTTAATACACTTTTCATGCATTTTTTGTACAGTGCATTATTTATAAAGAAATGTTGCATGGGCAAAAGCGGAAAGCTAAAGGGGCTTTAAGGGGGGGGAGGCTGGTGGTTGCGGCCGTTAAGAACTGTTGCCTGCTTTGTGCGCAACAAATGGATACGATTTGCATTGAAAATTATGCGACTCTGCCATGTCCTTGACAAGCAGCAGCACAAAAGCCGTTAGAAAGAGTCAGAAATGGCTAGGGGAGAGAGAGTGAGAGAGAAGGTAAAGCGGTGAAGTGGAAGAGAGTCAGCGTATGAATGTGGTAGTATTTTTTTTTCGGGGCGTGGCACAATAGCCATGGCTCCGGGGACACATTTATATGGCCATTGTCTGACGAAGGCGAAGGCTGATACTGCTGCTGCTGCGGTTCATGCGAGTGTGGTTTTCATGCCTTTGGTGGTAGTGGTGGCAGTGGTGCTGCTTGCGGTTTATTTGGGCAACAGTAAACACAATACACACACATAGATAAAGCAACATTATACAGACAGACAAAAGGCATAGCAAACTGTGTCCAATGTTAATTGTCTAGGGAAAGAGGAGTCCAGTGAGAGAGGAAGAGAGGTGCAGCGAAGAGAAGAGAAAGCTTTGCGGCATTTGAGGATTGTTTATTTACTTTAATTTTGTCGCCGTTTCTTGTATGCCGCAAAAACAACAAAAACAAGAGCTAAAACAACAAGGGCAACATCTACAACAACAACAATGAGAAGAGACGAGAGGAGAAGTATAAGGCAAGCAGCAGCAGCTAGAGCAACAATAAGACAAGAGAGACACAACTCAAGAGAATGTATATGAGAGAGTGTTTGAATGTGTGTATGTGTGTCTGTCTGTCTGTGTGGGTGTTTGCGTGTGTGTGGGAGCAACTTAATTGAATTTGTTCACGCGTTATGAAATGACCCCAAATATGTTGACGTTTATTTTTATAGACACACATATACATAAACATACACATGTGTATATACGTATGTGTAGGGAGAAAGAAAGAGAGAGAGAGTGAGAGAGACATGTGTAGGGTACATTGGGTGACACTTGTGACTGCTTGACATGGCTAACAAGCCAGCCTCTTTGCTGTCTTATTGGCCATTAACAATGTGGGCAATAAACAGGCGTCTGATGCAACTGCTTTGGCCAAATCAACATGGACCTCAAGTGATTACCTCCCCCACTCTTTTTGCTCGCGCTATCTCTCTCTCGCTCTCTCTTTCCTTCTACCACATGTTCCCTGAGTATACTTCGTCTACTAGAAGCAAGACACTCTATTGCACTCACACTCTGGCTCTTCTTCTACGGCTTTTTTTCTTTCTTTCTCTATATTCATCTATCTCTATTTATGTCTATCTATCTCTATGCATATCTATCTATCTCTATGCATATCTATCTATCTCTATACATATCTACCCATTTCTATCTATCTTACTATGTGCTTTGGTATACCTGTCTCTTTTCTTTTCTGTCGTTGTTTCTCTTCTCCTTGTAGTAATGTCGTAACAAACTTTTGCCACATTGCAAACAGAAAAAAAAAACTTATTCCTACCTGAAGAGTTAGCTTGGCCCCACAAGTATTATCATTATCATTAACATTACCCAAACACAAAAAAAAAACGAAGAGAAAGAAAGAAAAAACAACATTATCATCATCATTATCAGTTTTAGCTTTTGGCATTGGCAACTTCATCATGTGCTCAAGCGCAAACAAATTGAAAGCATTTGCTCTGCTTAATGACCACTTTGACCTATGACCCACCGTGCCCCTTTCCTACCCCGCTTCCATACACTTGCATCATTGGGGCATAACTCAAATTCATGCGCTTCTCTTTCTGTACCCAATTTCCCAGAAAACTCTGAAGTTCTTCCTTTCTCTCTGGTTCCCTCTCTCTCGCTCTCCTTCTCTTACCACTTTAGCCCACTCCACTTGGCTGTACTCATCTCATTTTGGAACGCTTTTCACGTTTTATCCAGTTTTGTGCTTGTGTTTTCATGTTTTCGTGTTTTTCCTTTGCTTGTTTCACTTTAAATCCCTGGTATTTGCTTGAGCTCAACGCTTTTCCTTTCACTGTTCCCTGTACCACATTGGCTCCCATAAAGAAATAGTTAGAATTAAGCCCTGTTTGTGTGTGTGTGTGGTTAACTTTGACTATATAGTGTCTTAAATCGTATAGATTTGACATATATTATATATATACATATATATATTTGGATTAAATATATTTGGATTGAAAATGTAATTACTTTAAGTGTAGTTGCTTTTCGTAATCTTTTTCTCTCTAAATCTCTCTCTCTCTCTCTCTCTGCCTGTCTCTCTCCAAAGTTTATGGCTTTTTAATTGACAGCTTCTTTGTAAATCTTGTAATTTAATTTTCAGATATCTCGAAATATTTTAAGTCTCTGCTTGGCTAACAAAGAGTTCATTTCATACAATTGCAATCGAATAAATTTCTCATTTTAAATGGCAAATCAAATCACTATGGTTTACTTTAAGTTCCTGAGTTGAGATTAAACCTAAGGCATTTCTTTATTAATTACTTGAAATTAAAATTTATAATAAATAATTTAAAAAATAATATAAAAAATATAGTGAAAAATATAAAAAATAATATAAAGAATAATGTGCATGATAAATATTTATTATTATTTATTACATCATTTCTTATTTAGTCCAGGCTCTAGTTTAGACTCTTCTTTGGAAGTTTCTGATTCTCGCTTTCCTTCAAAAGTTTTCGCTTTCATTCTAACCTGCTAAAACCTGGCTTAAAGTTGAAGCTTTTAGCACGCAGCTCATTAATGAAACATTGCGGTCGAAATCGTTTTAAGCCATGTATTTCTTGACGTTTTTGTGGTTTTTGTTGCGCACATTTAATTAAATGTAATTTATTTTTAGGCAGCAGCAGCCACCAAAGCAGAGGCAAACCGAATGAAAGTACATGCATTGTAATTTGTTTTTTGGCACACACACAAACATACACACTCACACACACATACACTGTACACACTTGTGGCAAATGAAAAGCATACAAGCCATCGGCTGGCAATCTAAAACAAAAACAACTCCAGCCGAAGCAGGAGCAGGAGCTGGAGCAAAATACGCGCTTAACACGCTTATGGCTTCAATTTTGTTACATGTTTTTCGATTTATTTTCGTACATATATTTTGTATTTTTGCACATTGTTTTGTTGTTCAGTTTCTCTCTCTCTCTCTGTGTGTGTGTGTGTGTGTGTGTTGATTTTGTGTGTTATACACGCAAAAATTTAATTAAAATATGCTCAAAATATAAACTCAAAAAAACCAAAATCGACAAAACGAAAAAACGCAAAGCTATGGCTGCAGATTGCGTATACGCAATGTAAGCCGTAGTATGCTACGCTATTTTATGGCGTTCATAAATTACACACACAAAACACAGAGAGAGAAAGAGAAAGAATAAGTAATAGCGAGAGAGAGAGAGAGAGTGATAGGTAGATAGAGAGAGAGGAAAAGAAAAAGAGAGTATAAAAGAGAGATAGATATAGTTGCCCGACATTTGTTGCAAGACATTTTGTTGGTCAAATAAAAAGCATAAACATCACAGTGCTTTATGGCCTTCCCCTACTTTTTTTCCGCTTTATTTCTGTCTTTCTTTTTTGCTTTCTTGCTGGTGTCGTGAGTTTATTTAAAATGGTTTTTTTTTCAAACGTCTATCCCCACAGCCAGGTTGGTTCCCCTACTCCACTTCACTCCCCTTTTTTGCCGCTTGATTTATGCAGCAATTAGCTAAAGAGGTGGGGCTGAGCTGAGCTGTTGCTCACGTGGTTGCTGCAACTTTAATTGCCCTGTTGCCTTGCCATCAGCAACAGCAACAGCAGCAACAGTAGTAGTAGCAGGTTGTAGCAGTAGTAGCAGCAGCAGTAGAAGTAACAGCAGCAGCAACTGAAGCCCGCATTTTGTGCAACAATTTGTAGCCCACTTTTCAGGGCGTTGGGGCCTTTAAAAGAGACGAATATGAGGATTCAAGGGAAGTAGGGAGTTTGAACGCAGAAGTTGGTTCAGACCAGAAATTGCACTGGCATAGTTGTGGTTATGTTTACTTAGATGCGCTCTATTATTTCTAGCGGTGCTATTAATGCTGTTGCTGTTGTTTTATCGCCTGTGCAACTAGCATACAACTCGAATAGGGTATAAAAGATACGATAAGCATTTGATAACAAGCAGAAGCAACCCTGATCTCTGCCATGTTTGGCAACTCTGTTCTATTAGAAGGTCTCATTGTAAGCGAAACGTCATAGTCTTTGGCGGCGCAAACTGCAGGCTCTATTTATTGTCTAGCAGCAGCATCTGCCATTGTTGCATTTGCTGTTTAAGCCTTTTGCCAGTTTGGAGCTCTTTGGCTCTCATTAAACGTGCGCACGTTCTTCTCAGTTTTGGCCAAAAACTTTTAGCGATCGATAAGTTATAAAACAAAAGCAACAACAACAACAGCAGCAGCAGCAACAGCTTGCGGCAGTTGCAACTGTGAATTTTATGCAATAAATTGCTTTGTTAATAAAACATGAGCATGGGCGAGAGGGAAAGAGCGAAAGCGAGAGAGAGAGCGCACGAGAGAGGGATGCTGCTATGTGGGTCATGCATGAATTTAAATGATGTCATTTGAGCATTTTGCCACTGCCGACCTGGCCACACACCTACCCCTTCCCACCCACATCAGGCCATTTGCCACATGCCACATGTCGCATGCAACAAAAAGAACAGTAAAAGCAGCAGCAACAGAAACAGTAACAGTAACAGCTGCTGCTCCTTTTAGTCCGTTTAATGCCGTTGACTTTAATATTTTTTGCATTAAATTTGCATTTGCAGCAGCAGCAGCAGCAGCAACAACAAAAATAGTAGCAACAGCAGCAGCAGCAGCTGCAACTTGCTTTGGGGCACAACGTGGCGTATGCTTGACACCATTTGTGATATATGGCGCAAGTGCAAACGCAAATATGAAAAACTATGCGAATGCTTACAAGTTGAAGTTCCTTTAAACACACAGACACACACACACAAATACACACACATATATACACATATATACACATACTACAATATATATACATATAGATATACGTGCACTCTATACCTACTATTATATCATACATATATACCCTAGAAATTCAACATTTAAACAGCAGCAATTTCTAAACTCGAGACTCAAAGCCTTAAAAAGGCAAACAAGTGCAAAAGTGGGGTAAAAGCGAAAATCACATACCCTAGAAATAATGCTGCGATCATTTAGTAGAGTAGTATACCATATATATAATCAGATATAGTTGTTATTATAATATATACGCACTAAAAAAGCTGCTGGGTTTATGTTAGCCTGTTAAAATAGCAGTATATATACTACACTTCTTACAGGGTATTTGTAGCGCATAGAAAACACAACTTTTCTTTAATGAATATAAGGCAAAGAAAAACAAAAACACAATGTATAAGTTTAAAAAAAAAAAGTGCCAGAACACTGAAAAAACAAAGGAAACAGGCAACAACCTTCAAGCATGGCATAATGAGCGCAGAATTGTGTCAGCTCTCTCTCGCAGTTGATGTTCAACTTGCAAGGCGAATGCAAGGAAGGGGTTGAAGGGGGATGGGGGCAGGGATTGCAGAGAAAGGCCTGTGATTTTTTTTGTCAAGGACTACGTCATGATGAGCGAGGGTGTATGGAGGGTATGGAGTGGGTTTCCTTATGCATAAACAACAAGTTGCAATGCGACAAGCGAATGCAGCGCCGAAAATGCAGCAGGGTATATGCCTTGTATGTCTACTATGCAGGGTATATTGCATTCTGTATACTAAAGATAATTATGCAATCTTTTAATAGATGTTATATAAAATTTTAATCATAATTTAGCAAAGTTAAAGTAATTAAAATTTGAGATAGTGTTTGTAGTTTCTTTAAATCAAAGCAGATTATCAACATTCTGCTAAAATGTGGTTCCATAGAGTATATTCTAGTTGTATACACAAACTTTATGCTCTTCTTTGACTCAAGGCAAACATCATTCAGTCAGATAGTCACACAATGGGCGTGGCATGAGCCCCCAGGGGAAGTTTTTGCTGCTACTGCTGCATAATTAATGAATGCGAAATTCAATTTGCAATGTGTATTTTATGCTTTTTATTTACTCGTCGTTTATAACTAATTCGGTTTGACCAAAGAGTAGGGAAAACGAAAGAAAAACATCCAAAACATCGACAGCATCAATTGGCCAAATTGAGCTGTAGCTGGGCATAACAAATACTTACTCTAGAGAGAGAGAACTAGTAACAATTTTTCAATTGGTTGAGGAGCAATTTGAACTTTTATTTTTTCTTTGTCGTGAAAGTTTGAAGCCCCAGAGTTGGCTAGAGTCTGGCTAGAGTTTGGCTAGAGTTTGGATGGAGTTGGCTAGGGTTCGACTATAGTTGGCCAGAGTTGCCACAGTTGGCGCAGCGGCCGAGTGTTGTTGCACTAACGACTAAATTGTCGCTTTGACAAGTTCTTCATGCCGTATGTGATTGCTGCAGTTTTGTGCTGTTTGCATTGCCTGTTCATACATGCCACAACAGGAGTTGCAACAACAACAACAACAACAACTGCAACTACAACTATAACAACAACTAAAACAACGACTTTAACTACAATAATAACAAGCAAAAATGTTCAACAATTTTGTTATTTCGTTTGTTTTTTTCCTTCCCTTTTTTTGCATTTGTTGTTTTGTGCGTTTGCTACTATCTCTATTTCTGTTTCTCTTTCTATATCTATTACTGTTTATGTACATGTGTCTACCTCTTTCTCTATCTCCTTCTCTATCTCCTTCTCTTTCTCTATATCTATCTCTGTTTCTGTGTCTCTGGTCAGTTTTGTTGGCTTGTAGGAAATGCTTTTTGCCTAGCGTAAAACTTTTGTGCATTTTGTGCACTTTTGCAGCAAATGTGGTCAATGGTTTGCCAACTTTACCCCACTCCCACCCCTTTGGGGACCATAACCACCACCGCTGTTGTTCCAAAGCTGCCCATGGGCAGTTGCAATGGCAGTTCCTTTCAAAAATTTAGCATTTAGTTCTCTCTGTCTCTCGCTTTTGCTGCTACTGCTGCTGCATTGGGCAGTTCAATTATAGCCAAGTTCTAAGCTTAGTTTTTGCCATTTGGCCATCAAATTGTAATTTATTTACATGCAGCTGCAACACTGGCCTGGCCTGCCCTAGCCGAGTGACTTGCCCCACACCCCCTTGTGGCAATGGGCATAACTTGCCGCACAGTGGGCTTATTTGCTCAACGAAATTGCGTTTTTGCCACATTTCTCTACTTCACTCCCACACTCGCTCTCCCTCTTTCTAGCTCTTTATTTCCCTCTCTCTCTCTCTTTTTCTCTCTCTTTCTCCCTCTCTCTCTCACTCTCTCTCTCACTCTCTCTCTCTCTTTTTGTATATGCTCAGGCTCAGTTCGACTTGTTTCTGCTTGGTTGCGTTTGGTTTCAGCTGTTGGCCCAGTTTACATATCTTCTACTGCTTCTGCCTTTGCTTCATTTCTTTATATTCTATTTTGCTCTGCTCTTTTGCTTCTTTATTTTGTCCTTTTTGTGCTATGTATGTGTGTGTGTGTGTGCTTTGCTTTTGCAATTGCCCATTTACATTTAGATTGAGGCGTAATGCAATCAAATGACCAGAAGATGTATACATATGTACATATGTATATACATATATACTTATATAATATAATATATATGTTATCTATGCATATTTTGCATATTCTATTATTATAAAATATTACTTATCAATTTATTAAAATATATATTTTTCCTACCTATGTATTCTGTATATGTATTTGTCTATACAACTCTCTTTCAATCTATGTGCATTTTAATCAACCTCTCTATCAATATATTTCACATATATTCGAATTTTATTTAGAAATATTGCTTATCGTTTATTAAATCTATATTATTAAATTCTTTTATACTAAATCTAATACACGCTTTTGCTTCACCTTCTAAAGTTTTCTGCAACTTGTGGCAAAACACATTTGTTCTGTCTGCTAAGATCAGCAATAAATCGAAGTTTGTGGGCCATAATAAATGGTCTAAACTAAAGCCAATTGCAAATGATAATGCATATAAATGACTTGGCATTTCTATTTAATCCTTTTCCACTTTCCTTTCGAGTGTGCAGCGAAATTGCAACAACAGTTGCAACAATAGTTTAAACTAGAACTAAGCCACAGGCAACCGAAGCAACAACTTTATGTTGCAGTAACATTGTAGCGTTGCAAGGCCGCGACAATGGCGCAACATCCCACTCACACTCACACTCACACTCACACTCATACTCACACACTCACAACATATACACATTGTTATCGCGAACAGGAAAAGTAGAAGTTGAAGTAAAAGTAAAAGTTTTTGGCCGTATAATAGACCAGCTGCAACATGCAACATGCAACATGCAACTGATATATATTGGTCTGTTTCTTGCTACCACAACTTTTGGGGCCAAAAAAGTTTTTCAATTTACTACGCACAGTTAGGATCCCAATTATATGCATAGCATAGAAAGTGCTGTGGATTATGTATATAATATATATATAGTAGTCGCATACTAAGAGAATAATGCAGATTTGATATGCAGCTAAATGAGCGTGGCTTCAGGGAGAGCGGGGGAAAGGGAGAAAGATGGGAAGAGAAATAGTTTTCGTATGAGCCATAAAAATAGCTAGATCTATAGAGATTTATATAGAGAAACAGCTGAAGAATTGTATATATATATAGAGGAAGAGAGAGTAATGGTAGTTCTACATACAATTGTAAACAGTTAGTTATCAACTAATTTTCTCAAAATACATACACATGTGCATATATATGCGTATGTATATCTGTGTCTAGTATATGTGTCTAGTATATTCATTTGTCGTAATTAGTGCTGCACGTTTCGCCTTGGGGGCGTAGCATCACTTAGTCAGTATCTTAGTTTCTCTGTCTCTCAGTCATGTCTATAAAACATGTTCTATGGTAACATACTATAGTTAGTTTGTTGCTGCAATTATTCTCTTAGTTCCTGAGTTGTTGCATGTTGTTGTGGTGTTGGTTTAGTTCGTGTTGTCGTTGTTGTGGTTGTTGTTGTGTCTTATCGGTCTTTGTTGTGCCACCCATTGTGCGCTGGGGCTTGGCATAATTTGGCATTTAATTGGCAGTTTGTTGCCGCTTTTTGGGCTCTTTTCTGGGCTTTTTGGCTCTTGCTTTTAGCATTTGCATTGACTTCACACAGTTTTGTAGTTGCCATGGAAATGAAAATGAAAATGAAAATGAACTATGTACATTTATCAAGCTTAGCTCAGAGAACAGACATTCTCACTCTCTCTTTCTTTCTATCTCTTTCTTTCACTGTATCTGTTTTTCCATGTCTCTCTGTCTTGCTGTCCTCTTTAATGCGTATTTGTCTGTCTATCTGTCTATCTGTCAGCGTTTATAGTTGGTTCTTTCAGCTGAAATCAGAAATCTGCTGCTGTTGCTGTTGCTCCTACTGCTGCTGCCGCTGTCGTCTCTTATTGTTCTTGGTGTTATATATACATATATGTATATAGATATATGTATGTGCATATATAAGTTTTTTTTTTGTCTGCTCAATCCCAGCCATTGCAATATAATATATGTATTTTTGAGACTGCACGTCAGTTCGCTAACGGAAATACGCAAATTCGCACTGAATGTGCGTATATTTTTTTGTATATTCATATACCCTATATTTTATATTGTTGTATAAATGGGTATATTTGCAACTTGAGTTCGTAGTACTACAATTGCTTTGGATTTTATTTCTCAGTACGATTTGTTTAGGGTATTCTTCTGTCATTTATGCCTGAATCTTTCGTTTATTTTATGCGCGTTTTTTATTTATCACGCCCTGGTTTTTTTTTTACATTTTTTGGCTTATTGCTCCAGCTGATGAGTTGAGCGTATTCGATTTATAGCACTTGCACGCTCCCTGGCTCCCTATCTCTATCTATTGCTATCACGCTGCTCATTTACTTGCGCTCTCTCTCTCTCTCCCTTTCTATCTCTCTATTCCTCTCTCTCTTTTTCTCTTTCTCACTCCCTTCAGTCTGCCGCTTTGTCGATATGCTGGCATTTGCTTATTGCAGGCAGAGATTGTTAAAGAGAAAGAGAGAGAGAGAGAGCGACAGAGAACTGGAGAGCGTGTTAAGTGTTGAGCC
>JBANCZ010003194.1:0-13341 GCA_037040025.1 Sphaerogastrella javana
CGTTTACGCCTGCCATGGCACGTGCCTGTCTCTCAATCGTTGTGCTTCGTTTCATCGCATCATTCGTTCGCTCTAGTTGTTGTTGTTGTTGTTCGTTCGCTGAGCAGAGCAGCAAAATCAAAGCAAAAGCAAAGCTTTTGTTATTGACTTTTGCTCTGCTTATTCGTATTCATTATGTTTGCTTGTGTATTTTCATTATTACGCTATAGTCCAGACTATGGGCTAGAGTACAACTTAATTGGACAAATTTCGTTTTGTCTGCTGTCTGCTTTCTGTCGCTATGTTGCTCTGTCGCTCTGTCCGTATCTGTCTCTTACAATTTCCTTTGCTTCTTTTCAATTTCAATCAATTTTTTTTTTGGAGCGCGTGTCAATGTTTTTTTTTTTTGTAATTTATTTTTTGTATTCTTACTTTTTAGGTTACGTTGTGAAATTTCTTTTGGCTTTTCAATGCACTGTAACCACTGTAAGGGAATGTAATGGGCATGATGGGTTCGATGGGGAAATAAATAAAAGATCGAATATAATAATTCAAGTACCAGCTAAATTTAAAATACAACTAAATTTAGTTAGTAATTAGTATAATAGACTTGGTAATGATATAAAATAATATCGATTTATCCCAAACTAAAGCCTATTTTCCCCGCTAGCTGGTGAAAACCGCGCTAGCCTGGCAACCCTAGAAGCACCCCATTTCAGAGTTGACTCTAAGCTGCTATCGATACGTTTTGCAAGCATCACTGTCTATAAGAGTAACGCTCTCTGGAGCCATTTGTAAGCGACATCTATGCTTCATGCAGTCATCTCTTGCGTTCATTTCTGTAGACTGCTCACGACTGCAGTACTCGCTTGTACATCGTCTTTTACGTAAGTGTGTAGTTGAGTGTTGTATGAGTGTAAGTTATGTAAGCGTTGCATTGACTTTGAATTCCACTGCGAATCATAAGTTGAAAAGTGTGCAATTTCCCCGAACATACACTCAAAAAAATAAAAAAAACAAGAGATTGATCCGATAAATATACCCTACGCAGGGCCACAGCGAAAAGTATTAAACCAATGAATGATAAATAAATAAGCAAATAATTACCAGAGGCCGAGGTATAATAATAACATTAATAATAATAATAATATTGCAAATTAAGAAACACTACATTATGATAATATCTCTGGGGAGTTGAATACAAACATTGTTTGGCTACCCAATTAAGTGGCCATACCGGTTCAAAAAAAAAAAAAAAATTTAAAACAACACAGGGTCTAAAAATGTTTATCGATAAACATTTTAAACGTCTTTTAATCACAAGAAAAAACAACTTGGGTTTGGAACAAAAGACTGTTAGGAATATTCAAACAACTTATGAAATAAGTTAGCTGCTTAAAACGAATACACACTCATTCCAAAAAAAAAAACACAAAACATATTCATTTAAGTTTAGAATTTAATTTTTTTTTTGGTTTGGTTTCTTACCAAATTTATAAGACTTGGCTAAAGCCAAGAGGTAAGTGCTTTCAAATTCGTCATAATACGGTGTATCCCCAACTGAAAATGGAACCTCAAATTTCATGACGGGTTCAATAAAACCTTTATGTAAGAACAAATTGTGGAATTTAGAACAAAAGTGTTCTTTTTTTTTATATGTTTTCATTTTTATTTTGTCAGCTTTTGGTATAGTCATGGCTTATGTAAGCCGGGAGTAAAATTCAACTAATTTCGGGCATAAAATAAAACACTTAACAGTTATGACGCTTAACTTTATATATATGTATGATCGTATATAAAGGGTTATGCAAGCACAATGACCAATTGACTGCGATACCAAAAATAAATCAAGAAATTGATATTGAAAAATTTGCTTCTGATATCGTTTTTTAAACCACCTCTAAATCTATCCTTCTCTCTCTCACAATCTATACTTCTCTCTCACAATCTATCCTTCTCTCTCTCTCTATCTATCTTTCTTTCTCTCTCTCCCTTTGTTTGCGCAACGAGAACGTGCTGCGTTTGCCTGGCCAACGACTTGGGTTGGGTATGATGGATAATGAATCGTAATGACCAAAACGTGCCATACGATTCGCGTCTTCAGCGCATTTTTTTCTGTTTTTTTTTTTTTTCAAAATCCAAAATCATCTTTGAGTTGAGCTTAACTTTCGGCCACATCAATTTGTTTGTTTTAGCTTAAATCGCAATCAGACTTTACTTTTGAAACTCATCAGCTACAAACGGCCAAAAATAAAATAGAACACACAAGCGGCACACTCACACGATTTACATATGTATTATATATACGTATATATATATATATATATATATATATGGCTGTATAGTATAAATCATTTGATTTATGGGTCATTTTATCAGCGCTTATAGAGGGAAAAACCTGAGCATGTGCAAACAGCAACAATTGCCACCTGTTGCCATTCTGGCGGCAGCTTTTTGACTCGAAACATCAATCAAACACCCACACCCAAACACACACTCACACATACACATACACATATACACACACTCCACTCTGCCAACACCAACAGCCCCACAACAACAGCAGCAGCACATGTTGCACTAATTGACAGAACCGTTCGCGTCAAATTCGAACCTAACGTGACATTCGCGCTATATGTGTTTACAGTATGCATTGGCTATGGAAAACTAAAAGAAATAGAATATAATAATAGTAAATGCTTTAAAATATTAGAAAATATTCACTGTAAGCCTTAATTTAAAATACCTGAGTACAGTTTTAGCAGAACTCTCTCAGAGCAAGGTTGCAGGCAAATTTGAAAATTTGATAACTAATGTCACACTCATATCTAATCATTTCTTTATTCCTACTTCACACACAAACAGCTGATCGCAGTGCAGCATTGTCACTCTAAGCAAGAGCGAGACAAACATATACACTCATATGCGTGCCTTGGTCTTTACACACTATGCATCCATTCTCCCTTCTGTGTGTACACTTCCTTATTCGTACTTCACACACACAACTGCATTCCTTAGCGCAGCATTGTCACTGCAAGTCAAAGCGAGACAAACATATACACACAATACACACACATTCATGTCTATGTATTGAATATGGCGGCATTGTCCAGCCAGGAGGCACACTGAACCAAATTCAATTTGCAACATATTTCAAAAGAAAATATTGAAAAGGAAAAATTTATTATTTATCGAATATATTTAAATTTACTGTGTATTGTAATTTTAAAGAGACTAAAGCCTAATTTAATTGTTGAAAAATTATGAATTGAGATTTTTGACAATGGAGATATTTGAATTTCTTTTCAAAACTAGATAGTTCAGTCCGGCAACACTGATTAAGAGAGAGCAATTAAAGTGTTGCAAAACGCGCCGAACTGCATTTTAACGAATATTTAAATGTCATAGTAATTATTTTTATTCGTCTTGATGTCATTGCAACTAAATATATTTAAACACAGCTGCATGTGTAAGTAGCAACTAGCTAACTACGATGAAAAAAAAAAAAAACAAAAATTTAATGATAAATAATGACATTTCCGTTAACGAATTCTTTGCAATGAAATTGCTTTGCGCATAAAATGTATTTATAAATGATTAAATTGTGAAATTAGCATATATTGCTATTGATATACTTGGACGCGCGCACGAGTCACAGTGCGAAATGCTTAGATAATTTACATAAATTATAAATACTAAGCAAACAGTTTCTAAGTCAATGACAGAGAGAGAGGGAGGGAGATAGATGCACACACACACACACTCACACACATGCACTCGTTAGGCAGTTTCAACTGTAAGTTTTATAGTATTTATGCCAAATATGGAGATCAGTGGGAATGTCGCCGCAAATTCCGCGGAAAAAAATAAAACAAAAGCAAAAGCAAAAACAAAAACAACAACAAAAACAAAACCACAATGAATCGTGTGAACTCAGCTGCTGCTGCAGTCGCGTGGACACAATGACAATCTATGACAAAAGCACCGCTGACTGCGCTGCCGCCGGCTCACGCGCTGAAAATTGCTCCAGTGGCGCGTGTGTGGCTTTAAGTGCCCCGCCCGCTGCCTCTGCCTCTGCCTCTGCCGCTGTCTGCGTCGCTGTCGCTGTTGCTGTTGCTGCTGCTTCTACTGCTGCTGCTGCTGCTGCTGTCGTTTGCCTCTGCTGCTGTTTTTGTTGTTGCTTTGTCTGACTTTCGTTGTTGTTTCTATTGCTGTCGGGGCGACGTCTCTGTCTAACTGGTTTTGGCTGCCGTCGCTGCTGCTGCTGCTTTTGCTGCTGCTGCTGCTTTTGCTGCTTCTGCTGCTGCTGCTGTTTATTCATTGTGTTTGTTGCTGTTTTTCTCTCTCTTCTTTTTTTTTCGTTTTTATATTATCTTGAAGTTGAACTTTTTGCTTTTTTGCACACGCGCGCGCGCGTCTTGTCTGTTCGTTGCCTAGCGAATTTTTTATAGCTTCTATTTTTTTTTCGTTAACTATTTGATTTTATTATTATTTTGTTGTTGTCTTTTTTTTGTGGCTTTCTTTTCATGAGGGGGAATTCCAGGCTGTGCCTAAGCATTTTTTGTTCTTGGTTGTTGCTGTAGAACCAGACATAAACATAAAAAACAAAGATCAGAAAAAAAGATCGAAAAAATAAGTTAAAAAATTTGGAATTAATTCGAGTTTTTGCATACCGATGACAAACGGCGCCACAGCTGACAGTTTAAATATATAGTATATATACTATATAGTATGGGTTTAGTTTGTATTTGGACTCTGGCATAATTTATATGCCATATTCTATAGCTAAATCATAGATTTGCTCATATCTAAATTCGTTTGGTCGACGTTCAAAGCGCTCTCATTCGAATGCCAATGAATCACACTCAATGTTCGAATTATCTAGAAACTCACTAAAGAATGCACGCACATGCATTTACATTTTAATTAGTCAAGGAGCAAAGATCATCTAAACTATGCATGCATCATCGGGTGTCTATAGGGTAGGGTCTACAATAATATATTATACAACTATGAGCTGTAAAAAAACCATTGTAAAATTCGATCTTACGTTAGAAAATGTTTCAAAATGTGTTCTCAACAATATACTATCATATCATATACTATACTACTATACTACTCTACTACTATACTATACTATACTATACTATCATATCATAATATACTATCATCACCGAATGAAGAAAAGAAAAGCGGACTATTCAAAATAACGTCCATTATCGAAAATATATTTAAATCGAATGAAGCTTCAAATTTAGTGTAAGAATAAGAATAAGAATAGATATCACAAAATGTAACACTTGAAACTGAGTCGAGGTTTCCATTCGACGGAAACCATAAAACCTAAGCATTATTTTCCGGCAAAATCCGAAAATATATTAATCGTTCAATTTCCTTTTCTTACGTCAATCTTGCCCATTCAAGACGGAGATTGTGGTTTTCGAATGAATTGTGCGTGTGGGTCTAAATGATTCATCCAGTAAATTTCAACCGATTTCGTCAATTAGAAAATTTTCTCATTGTTTTTTTTCTTGTCTTTGTATTATAGCAATACAATGACGTCAAGGTTTGAATAACAATGACGCGCACCCTGTACTTTGGCACTTGACGACACTTGAGCATGACGGTCTATATGGCTATAGATCTCACTTTCGATCTCGCTCGCACTCGTTGCGGCTGATAAGAAGCGCCTTTTGCTGCTTGTGGCAGACAATCAGTCATAACAAGACCTTATCAAATATATATATACATATATATATTTATATACGGAGCACCTGCTCATAACGACATTCGTATGGTGAAATACTGCAGCGCACGTAGACGACTTTGCGTCGGCCAGAAGTCAACTCACACATATAGGGTATATATATTCTATACACACACATTCAAACAGGGTAGCAGGAGTACGTGGTGTGCTTGTCGTAGTCGTCGTTGTCTCGCTTGGTCTCTTTTTTGTTTAGTCTTATCACTGCTGTAGGTCTTAGTTGGCCTAGCAGCAAGAGCCCCCTTTCTAAGGGCTAGTACTAGACCTAGCACCCTATTTCATTCTCTTTCTTTCTTCGCAGCACCGTTGTTTCTATAGTTGTGTCTCTTTCGTACACTATATAGTCTAAACTCTGATTTCTATATAGGTCAACGCTAATTTCGATTAGAACTTTTATTTTGACGTCAACCGTCGTACCGGAACTTCTGGGTAGGCAGCGTGGCACATCATACGATGTGATGCATGAGTTCTTTATAAATCTATATACAATCTATAAATATATATAGAGAGACACCTAATGCTACACCTTGGGTGCGTGCTCATTAGTTGTCCTATTGGAATTGACGACGACGCTACGCTTAATCACTTTAGATAAGATCTTAGCACCCGATAACAAGTGGCAGCCCATTGCGAAATATAGTAATTCCAGGGGCTCGACTCATTTCCGGATGCATTATATGAGCACATTTCTCGCCCTCTACACATAAATATATTTTATTCATTATATAGTTAGCGGATATGGCCGTTTCTTCTAAGTAACTAAGCTGATTTCTACTCTTGTGGATACGTATTTCATCAGACTGCATTGATATGGGCTAATGCTAATGCCATATTGATGGGATTTCCAAGTTTATAGGAGTTTGATAAAGTTGAAGCTCTACAAATGGGAAATTTGTATACACATATGCAGACTATTCGCATTTTAGAGATTATATAATAGAAGAATTCCAATATACGCGGTTCCATGGATTGCATATTCTTGGTAATTAATGTTGAAATCGAAAGGAAATCCCATAAGCTGACTTCTAGGTGTACGAATTTAAACATTATAAAATTTGTGTGGCTGAAAATGCTTCAAATTTACTGACGAATCGTCAATCGGTAAAGGATTATATATGGTTGATATATGTCAGCACCAATTATAATTGAAAATGTGTTTTCCACAGGAAACCTGCAATCGGTCGATTGTCATTATCAATCATCAATTGAAGTCCACTTTAGGCTGTCATATGCCCTGATCAAACATGAATAATGAATAATGTCTAATGGTATCTTTGTGGGTCTATATATAGCTCGAGCGAAAAACCCAAAAATAAATTTGTACCCAGCAAAGCTTATACTCAAACAATAAAAACATATAAGTACGTAATAAGTAAGAGGCCCCAAAATCGTTGATATGGAAAATTTTCATTTTTTTTCGAGTATTTTTTATTTGTGAATGTGCTAAATAAGATATCATAATGAAATCTTATCAGGTGTGAAATATTCAAATGCCACCTTAAATCAAATGATAATTTTCTATGCATATAGCCACAACATAAGGTATATGTGCATACTTATGTTGATATGAGCATATATTTAGCGCTATGTGAGATCTGAGGGCAAAACTCACTGAATATTAAATAAATTAGGGCCTAGGTTAGAAACTTTTTAGTAGTTTTCCATGGGATCCGATAAAACTAGAACAAGTTTTCACTGGTTTATAATTTGTTGTTCACTTTTGATCTAGATGGGATTTTGATAAAAGTTCCACTGGTTTGGTTATTAATTAAAAAAATAATAATTCTCACGACATATAACAGATATTTAGATCGTATTCGTCTACCTAGATCTCTAGATCAAACAGATAGGGTCTCTCGATCAACGTCTACGTCTACGTCTCGGTCTCTGTCTCTGTCTCAGTTTTAGTTTTCAGTTTCAGTCTGGCTGATATTAAGATCTTAAGGTGCTACTTGCGTCATTGGGGGCCGGCGACGATGTCGCCGCCAATGTACCCCGAGGCGCTGGAGTATTATCTCGTCGATTGAGTATTATTTTTGGCAATTTTTAAGCCGCAGACATAAGAGTCATACAGTCAAGCCGAAAAAAACAATGCATATGACGATGGCTGCTATATAAATAAACAGTGCCAAAAATATAACAAATAACAAAAGACTTGCACGATTGATGGCATTGTTGTTGCTGTTTTTTTTTTTTTACTTAAACACTGCGATTTCAAAATATATGAAGGGTCTATTCATTTTGTGCAAAGTTGTAAAGTGTGTAATGTGTGTGTCCATAAAGAATCAACTAAATGTGTATGCATGTGTGTGTATATGTGTGCATGTTTCGGCAATCTGTTTTGATGCACGCTTAAGCTCTCTTCTGACTGCAGTGAAAGAGCGCATCATTTTTAGACCCTGTGTTTATTTTGCATAGGAATGTACATAAGTACATGTTGCTCGGTTGCTCTCTTAGCTTAACTCTCTCTCTCTCTCTCTCTCTGTCTCTTGCGGCCTATGTTCTGCATGCAAACATATTCTACTAACCATCGTTTGCATAGGAACTTGCATATGCAAGTGAGACACGTTGCTCTCTCTTAGTTTCACTCTCTTTTATTAGACTGCACGACTGCGCACAGACGCTGCTCTTAATTCTGGTCTGTGTTCTATGCACCCACACTTTGACCGACCGCAGTGTTCGTCAATTTGATTCGGCCGCTCACTCGTGCATGAAGAGCAAAGCGCAGTCGCGACAGATTGATAGTTGCGCTATCTCGCTCTTGTGCATTGAGTGCAGTGCGTCGCTGCAGAGTTTTTCTCGTTTTTTCATATGCAGTGTGCACTATGCATTTTACCAAAAGTGTAAACCGCATATAGCGGGACCATACAGTGGGCATACAATGAAATAACATGTGAGTAAATTTAAAATTTGCAGAATCGAAATACAGGACTTATGCTGTCGGGCAGCTGCCCTACCATTTCTCAATATTTTTTTATATACTCAACATTTTCTCCGTTATTAATTTTTTTATTATTATAATTTATTTTTTTTTTTTTTTGTTAATTCTTTGTTTATTTTGTTTGCACCCTCTGTGCGTTTTATTGTTGATTTTTTGATTTGATTTGTATGCATATGAAATAACACCAAAGCGTGCCCCCAGTCAAGTTTTCGTTATTGTTAATTAATATCTTTTATTTTTATGTGCCAAGCTGACAAAAAACAAATACTGTCAAATACTGTTTTATAGCTCCAAAGTGTGTGTGTGTGTGTGTGTGTGTGTGTGTGTATTATGATCATCAAAACCCAATGGCCAATACCGCCAAATCGCACTCAAAATTTGCATTACAAATTTGCACCCAGAAAGCCCGTAGACAAAAAAGTCACCTTGCATGGAATTTCGCTGTCGAGGAATATAAAAAAAAGGTTAGCGCTATAACTCACACAACAATAAAACTGAAATTTAAATAGTTAAAGCATATAGACACACATACACTGAGAACAATTAGTTCGAACAGTAGAATGAAAGAAGTTTTATAAATACCGTCAAATAAATAGATTACATTTACGTGGCTTTATCAAGAATTTCTTCTTTAGAATTTCTAATTTGGAATAATTCGATTAATTTTGAAGCACTCTTCGTTTCGCTCAGTGTAATCACATATGTAAATCCATTTCAATGGCTGCTGCATAGATGGGCTCGCTGTTTGTCATTGCTGTTAGCTGGTTTGGCATTTTTCTGGCGAAACCAATTCGACAATAGGTCGGACGGACGGTCAAACAGTCAGCCGGGACAGTTTGGACTTCTGGACGGACAATGGGGCTGACGCACATGAAATTCCCCGTAAATCAGTCGCAAATAACTGGAATCGCTTGTTTGTTTTGTTATTTTTTTGCTTTTCTGTTGTTTTTGCTGTCATTTTTTTGGCTTTTGATCTGGCTAGAGAGAGAGAGAGAGAGAATTAAACAGTAGCCCTAGCGCCAAATCAAACAAAACTGCGGCTGTCCCACAAAACAAAAAGTGTAATAGAAATGAGAATTTATCAGAAAGAAAGAAAAAGAATAACAGAAATAAATAACATAAACAATGCAAACAAGTTGCTATAATAAATTCAAATTTGATCATTTATGGTAAAGATAGTTTATAATTAAGATCTATGGTTTGTTGTAGTTGTGGTTAGTAATTTGTTCACAAATTAAAGTAAGCAAAATGTTGATTTTCGAAAATTGTATGATCTAATGCAATATTATGATAGAAATATTATAATAGAAGTTTTGCGCCTTGTTTTCGCTGTGTATGGAAGTGATTATCGATATTATAATTAATTGGTGACACAATAAATAAGTTCTATTTATAAGAAAATAACATAAGTACACAAAGGTGTAATATAAATAAATACACAGGTCTACGTCGATTAAGTAGTTCTCAGAATCTACTATATAAATGTATTCATGCGACTTATCGCAAAAAAAAAAAAAACTACGCACTCAAATGTCGCAAACCCATAAACAGATATCGTATAGGGTCTATAGGCAGCATTATAATGATGCATACGATACGATTCGTTATCAACGAAAGGTGTAAACTGTATAATTAATAATTATGTATACGTATTCATTACTGTAATATGTTGTTTAATTATATGATTTATATAATGGGAAATAATAGAACTCTATTATAATCTATGGTCAATTTTCAAGTCGAATTAATTATGTTCGTAATAACAATCGAAGTTGTTCAAGGTCGTTAAACGTACAATATAATTAGTTGTTCTCCAAATTGACCTACTTGATCGATGCTTCTCATTTTCTACGATTTATATCCAATGTATTTCTTCTCCCTACCCTTATGCACCCTGTAGGTCGTGGCGTTGTGGGCGTCACCTCAGTGGTATAACAAATGCCATGGGAAGACCCACCCACCACAAGGCTCCACCACCACCAACAACAACAGTAAAAATCCGCCAGCACAGCCGGAGCTTTGGATCAGCAGATTTTGGGTGCTATCTGGTCGCGTTTGGGAGACTGTGAATGGGAATGGAAATGGAAACTGGAACAGGGGAATGGAACGCGGACCTGGCAGCGCCAATGTCTGTTTGTTTGTGTGGTCAGTGGTGCGGGTGGGTGGGTTTGACTTTGACTGCTTGCAGCTACGAAAGCGAAACAGCTTTTGTTATTGTTTTGGCTGTGGTTGCAAGTGTTAGTGTGTGTGTGTGTGTGTGTGTGTGTGTGAGCTCGTGTGTGTGTCTGATGCCGCTGAACTTGAACCGGCCGCGTTCAAGGCCAGGCGTGTATGCTACTTATGAGTACATTCATGAATACTCACTCATAGACATACGGGCTATATAACTTACTTAGGCATTGGCTATTCATGCAATTGTTTGAAATATCATGTGGTTTTTCAATAGATTGAACTCTATTATATATTATAATATATACCCTATTTATATTAACTCCACTTAAAATTTATTAAAAGTGGTATGTATAATTGACAATCATAAGCTTATTCAACTAATAGAGCATTGGAAATTTTGGCAAGAAATTCGGCAACAAAAATTTCACTTCATTACATTTCTTTTTATTTCCACTATAAGCGAAAATTCATTTCCAGTGCTTTAAGCTCATGGGAGAATTAGCACAAAAAAGAAGAGAGAGAGAGAAAGAGCAGCATTATTTGCCCCACTGTGGTTCATGCACAAACTGCAGCGGGCGTATTAGTTCATAAACGCACTGCGCCCTATGCACAGCTGTGTGAAGAAACAAAATTGATGGACACCGCACGAGGTCAAAGTGTAGGAGCGCATAACAGAATGTAGAACAAAACAGAAAGACAATCAAGAGAGTAAAGCAGCGCTGTCGCACATGTTCGTATGTGGAACGAGTACAAAAGAGAGGGAAACAGAAAGAGCGCACATTCACACACATACATACGTACATTTCTATGCAACCGGTGCGCAGTCGCATGCATTTGCTTGCAGAACGTTGGCTGAACGAGAGAGAGAAGGAAAGAGAGCCACTTGCAGGCACACACACACACACACATATGCATATGCACGTGTGCGCAGTGGCTATCGTTCGCCTGCATAGGCCGAAAAAGTAAGAGAGTGAAACTGAGACAGCAACGTTGTGCACACACACACACACAGACACATATGTACGCTCCTATGCAGATAAATGATGCGCTCTCTTAATGTTGTCAAAATCAGAGAGCAGGTGCGACAATTTATTCAACATGTATGAGCTTATTTGTGTGCGCATGTATGTGTGTTTGTATATATGCAAAGGAATAGAATGTGCCTGGGTTCACAATGCCTTAAACGTACAATAGATGGCGCTGCATGATGTATGATTTGAATATTGAAAGTGGCGTTCATTTTCATGCACTCAAAGGAAGTATAGACATTTATGTATAGGTATTATCAAAGGATATATAGCCATTTGTGCCTAGCTATAATTCGCATCTAAAATTTCAACTCTATAGAAAAACAGTTAGTTCTTAGTGCTAGCCAGCTAAGCCAAATCCTTGCGCAATGTTGCAGCCAAAGACTTGGGCTAATCCTAAACCCAAAATGCGCAACTGACGCAATCGCTGGGCCTAAGCTGTTGCTTATAGCACCTAGACTTCAAGCAACAACAACAGAAAGAGGAACGAGATTAGGCAGAGAGCTCTTGAGCTGGTCAAAAGCGAAGGTGATCGAGACAAGTGTGATTTATGCTATGTGTGTGTGTCTGAAAAAACAAAGACAGAAGACAGACGGACGACAGACGGAGGACAGACAGAACAGACATCACAATAAACCGTTTGGTTTGTTCTAGTGCTAATTGGGCTTAAGCCCCAGACAGGCACGTTTAAAGGCCCAATCGAACAGTTTTGCAGCAACTATATATACATATATTTTCTAAGCTGATCATGTGCCTGGTCGAGGCAGTGTTTCTGTCTCATCATCATCACCATCATTATCATCGACTCATAAACGTCAACTGTTTTTTTTTTCTGTTTTGCTAATCCATTGGCCAGACAGTCTGGCTTTAAGTTTTCCACGAATCGGTGGGATGGAGGGGCTGGTCAAGGTTCTAGTCTAGTGGCACGTGCGTTAATTTTCATCGAAATAAATAGAAAAATAATCGTTAATCGAAATGATGCAGCTTTTCAGCATGCGCTAATCGATTTATAGTACTTGCCATATAACCTAAATATACATTATAAATATTATCAAATACCCCTATGCTTCATATATACATATACATATATATTCATGCCTATACACTGAAATTTTTCCATTTGATTTGGTTGCTCTGACTAAACTCTAGTGCCATCTCTCTCGCACGGCGCGTGCGAGTTTTTCGCTTTAGCGCTGATTGCAGATTGCATGAAAATTTATACTCCATACTCATACTTAACTCACACATGAGTACTCATGAGTTTATGAGTACACTCATACTCCAAAATTTGAAGCAAATAGAAACAATAGCAAGCGAGTGAGTGACGTCACTCTGGGGCGTTTCGGCACACGCTAATTTCTCGTGCTAATCAAGCGTTTTAGAGATGTCGGTCGTTAGCGAGTTACGTGTCGACCAACAGGCATTGATTACGCCTAGACACACACACATACTAATAC
>JBANCZ010003195.1:0-13329 GCA_037040025.1 Sphaerogastrella javana
CTCCTACACTATTCCAGCAGCAGCGGCACCAATTTTTGTTCATTTTCAATGAAAAGTACAACAAAATATATATATATAATATATATATATTTTAAATATATATATATTAAACAAAAGCAACAACAAATAATAACAATAAACGAAGAAAAAAATGATAATTTAGCAAAAGTTTTGGCATTTCATTTCATTTTCACGTTTGCTGCATTTGTTGTTATTTTTGTTTTGTTGCCGTTTCGCTTCTTCTTATTCTTCTTTATCTTCTGCTTCTTTTTATTGTTGTTGTTGTTGTTGCAGCAATGACACTGGCGTTGGCATCAATGGCTGCAGCAACGCCTCTGTCGCAGTCGCAGTCGACGTCAACGTCGAAGGCGTCTATACACGACAATTAATTGGCGGCGTCGCCTCCAACACTTTGGCAAAATTGTGGTCACAGATGATGCTACCGCTGCTGCTGGTGCTGCTGCCGCTTCTAGCTAATAGTATTGCCCCAAGCCACCCCATACAAGCTATCACAATTTATTTATTTAAATTTTATATATATATATATATTTAGACGCACTTTTTTTGTTTCTTTTGGTTTGCCTTCCTTGGACTTCTTCTCTTTTTTTGCCACCAGCGAATTTCACACACGCATAACAATTCACGATTCCCGATTCCCGTTTTCCGTTTCACGTTTCTCGTATTCTCGTATTCTGTTTTCTTCTGCTTTTCCCGATTCACGCGGCACACTTGTTGTAGAAACAATTATTGATGGTTTCGATTTGTTGTTATCGCAAATTGATAGGTGTGCATTGGTATGTGTGCTTAAGCACAGTTAACTTATTTGTTTGCATTTGCAATGAGCGATGCGAGCGTAACGAGAAAAAAAAACAATAAAAAATAACAAATTATGCCTTTGCTCTTTTTTGTCCGAAATTGCATCCGCTTTGCGAGCGAGCGCTTGAACGTATGAGTTAGGGATGGATTACAAATATCGATAGACGCGCAATGTTGATATTTGTGATGTGTGCCTATGCGTGCGTTGCTTCGACGAAATATCGATATGTTGTTGCACACAAACACGCACGCATATCGATGTGGCCAATTTGAGCAAACAAAATTTAAATTTTTTTAAAATATTTTATCACTCATAGTGAGCTATATAATAAACAAAAATTAAATTTTTTAAATTGATTAATTGAAAAACATGGGGTATATATATTTTTATTGTTTCATTGAACTTAATTATTTAAACTCGATAGTATCGATAGCAAGCTACGATAACTATTTCAGGAATCTCAACCACTAGCCAGACAGCGACAAACGAACAGGCCAAAAGAAGTAGAAAAAAGAACGAAAAATAGTAATGGGAAATTATAGTGGATAAAATTAAGAAATTCCACTAACTTATTTGTGGATTCCATTCAATCTTGTCTCCAATGACACAGACGAGATTTGGCTCAAGCACAACAATACGTCGTTTGGCAGATGTGCGCAGCGTTTGCCCTAGCATTTGCAGCGATTCATTGTTGGTCAATATAGATATATCAGCACCCTGCCAAACAACACTAGCTCCAGTATCACATCCAGGCCAAGAGCACTGGCAGATGCCATTCTAAAGCCAACTCTTCTAAAGAGTACACAACAAACGAGGGAAGTTCATATTGGGAGTACATCAGGAGCAGGAACATAGTCAGAGGCCAGACTGACAGCGTTATCTCAGAAATACAAAGGATCAAAAGCAGCAGTAGGAGCAGGCGATGGCCACCGCGTCGCAGGATGCACTGCAGACTGCCTATGTGGACTTTAGAGAGATTACGCTGGGAGAGGTAAGCAAATGGGCTAAATTCTGATCCTATAGATTGCATTCCATTTCATATACCTAAACTGTATACATCTCATTGCAGAAAGTCGGCCATGGCTCGTATGGAGTTGTGTGTAAGGCCATGTGGCGGAATCATTTGGTAGCAGTTAAGGAGTTCTTTGCCAGTGCCGAGCAGAAAGACATACAGAAGGAGGTGAAACAGTTATCGCGGGTTAAGCATGCCAACATAATAGCACTGTACGGCATCTCGTCGTGTCAGCAGGCAACATACCTTATCATGGAGTACGCCGAGGGTGGTTCCCTGCACAATTTCCTGCATGGCAAAGTGAAACCCGCCTATAGTTTGGCTCATGCCATGAGCTGGGCACGACAAACAGCTGAGGTCTCTTATCAATTTTGAATTAGTGCAATCGAATATAATAATGTTTGTTTGATGGTTTTAGGGTGTCGCCCATTTGCATGGCATGATGCCAAAGCCGCTAATCCATCGGGATCTAAAGCCGCTCAACTTGCTGCTGACGAACAAGGGACGCAATTTAAAGATTTGTGATTTTGGCACCGTCGCCGATAAGTCAACCATGATGACAAACAATCGCGGCAGTGCTGCATGGATGGCGCCCGAAGTAAGTATTTTTCGTTTCTCTTTTAGGCAACAATGTGGTATAGACGATTTGGATATCCTCCAGCATGTGTTTATATGTACTCTATAACTTCAAGTTTGTATTGTTTGATCTAATGCTAATGATTACCTTATCCGGCAGGTTTTCGAAGGATCCAAATACACGGAAAAGTGCGATATATTCAGCTGGTCCATTGTGCTGTGGGAGGTATTATCGCGAAAGCAACCATTTAAGGACATTGATAATGCATATACCATACAATGGAAGATATACAGAGGTAGATCATATAACAATTTGCATTAAGTAGTATATAGAATTCATTTGTTTGAATTTATTTTGACTCAAGGTGAACGACCACCGCTACTGGACAATTGTCCCAAGCATATTGAGCAATTAATGACAGCCTGCTGGAAGACGGCACCAGAGGATCGACCCTCCATGCAGTATGTGGTGGGCGTAATGAATGAGATTGTTAAAGACTATGTTGGCGCTGACAAGCCGTTAGAGTATGCGTTTATTAACCAACAGGTGAACTGCAAATGCAAATCGAGGAATAACTGAATTGGGAGTTGTTCAATTGTGAATTGTTGTTACTTTCAGATTGTGACCAAAGAGAGCGACGGCACAGTGGCCGCACAATATGATAGCCTAAGTCTCAGTTCCAGTGATGTTAGCCTGGCATCGACACAACTGACACCAACGAATGTGCACAGTACGGCCACAGAGATTCGAACTGGCACTGGCACAGGGACTGGGGCCAGTATCTTAAGTAACAACGAAAATACCTCATTAGAAAGAACACCCACAAATTCGGGGCAATTAGACAACAATGGACTGTTCGGTGTAAGCTGTGGCAATCGCTGTGATGCCATACCCGAAGAGGATAGCAGCGAGAGCCAAAACAATTACAGTTTCAATTTAACATCATCCGCTGAGGCATCAAAGCGTTCAGAGACCATACGCAATGGTATGATCGAAAAGGCCAGCCAGCCAATGGAAGTGCTTACCCTGGATGTCGAACCGGTGCGTTCAATTCTATCAATATCATTTCAATTATATATTTGAACTTTAACATGCTAATAATCTTTACGGTTTCCTTTTTCCATTCTATTCCGTCTAATCGCGTCTCCGCTTGTTGTCTCTGCAGAATGGCTTCGATGTCAGCGAGAGCAGCAGCAGCAGTTTGCATGGTGAGTTCCTCAGCGCTACAACTACAACTACTACTACTACTACCACTATAGCAATCATCGAGCGAGCTCTGTTGATGATGCTAATGCTGTCCGACGACGTGGCAGTCGGATTGTCTGCTTGCCAGTGAATCACACGCACAACAAATCAACATTACGTATATCATCGTGCTTTGCTCTGTGACAGAGCACGAGCTGAATTTGTTGCTGGTTGCTGGTTGCTGGTTGCTGGTTGCTGGTTCCTGGTTGTTGTCGCTATTACGAATAGTTCAGCGCATTGTCAGCTCTTTTTGCATGTTGCCAGCTTTAGCTTTTGTTGTTATTGAACTGCTTGATGCATTAGCAACAAAAAAATTGGCCTAACCATAGCGCAGCACCTACAACTCGTGCAGCAACAACATCAACAACGACATCAACAAACAACAACAACAAGAACAACAAATACTTAATGCTATATAAACAATGCATTGTCTATCTCGCTCTAATTGCTTGATTCTTGCTTAATTAGTAGCTTCGTATTGTTTAACATTGTTGTTATTATTTCTGTGTAAAATTGTTGCCATTCAATTTGCGAATCTCTTGTCGCTGCTGCGTTATAAATACGCGATGCGATCATGCACTAAGCAGTGAAATGGCAAATAGAAATAACCAAATTCAAATGCAAAACCAAAAGTGCAATTGCAACAAATACGCTTGCCAATGAAAGCCTTCCCAATTCCTTGGCTTTTTGGTCTATTCTCTGGTCTAGCCCCTCTGCTATTTGCCAAATGCCAAATGCCAAAGATGCCAACATGATAATACTCGTCTGGTTTGATCTCTTTTGGCTTATGGCACTTGTCGCTGAACATCGAGCTTGTTTCGAGAAATTCTCGAATTTTATTTCGTATACCCTACAGTTTTAAACGTACAAAGACAGTTAGACATTTGCACAAATACATCAAGTAGATTCCAAAGTTTGAATTGTTTTCGATTTCTGCCAAGGAATGAGACCAAAACCGAAACCCTTAACCGTTATTTTTTTCGAAATTTAAAACCGTAATCTAACCTGGTATTTCAATCTATAACATCGAAACCGATACCCAAACGTTATTTTTATTATAGGAAGTTAACCCAATCCCTAAATTGTGGTCTTTACCGTTAAATCCGTTTCTTTTTTAAAACCAAAACCTTAACCGATATATCAAAGATCGTAACGGATACCAGAGCGTTTTCATAGGTTTTATTCCCAAATTTAAGCATTCCATTTCATAAAGCTTGGTCTAAAACTTAATTTATTGACATTTGTAGTCCATAGTTTATATAAGTTCTGTATTGGGAATTTAATCACTATTCCATTTCAATTTTAAACTTGGTCAAATTCAGATTTCAAGCTTATTTTATTTATTTTTTATTTTATTTTATTTTATTTATTTATTTTTGTAATATTAATGTTATAGTTATTATTATTATAACATTTATATAAAGTTTATTAACTATATATTAGTGCTGCTAAATTTATATAATATATGCATTACAATGCGTAGAAGAGGGTATATTAGCTTCGGTGTGCCACAATTGTTTTTTCCAACAATTTTCAACAATTTTGTATTATTTATTTGCTTGAGTCAGATATAAGCGACTACAAATTAGTCAAAATATACAACAGACTTGACGAGAATTTATGCGAATATTTAGTTCAAAGAAAATGTTCATATGATTATTATTATTATTTAATAGAAGCGCTTAATTTTGTTTGGAATATATATATATATATATATATTTTTGAATAATAGCAACATATAATGTTATAGGAATCGAATGAAACCTGGACTATGCACATTTGATGTTATTGTACTCTTAAACCCCTAGTATACCTATGAGTGTGGTATACCCGCTAGCTGCTAGTGTATAGGGTATATGTAGATATTTACTCATGACTGTGAACATTGCGCGCTGCACAATTATCGTATTGTATAGATCGGCTAGCTGGCTGGCAATTTCGGCCAGATTTATAGACATGACATGCACCGTCACCAGCACCAACGCCTCTGCAAGCCATACGCCCCTGACCCCCAACTTGTCCCCCTGGTGTGGTGCAGTTGCTTCGACAGCATAAACACTAAACAGAAGCTAAAATGAATAACAAATTCAACGATGAACGAGGGAGAGGTAGAAGTAGAGAGAAAAAGTATGAGTGAAAGAGAGAGGGAGAGAGAGAGAGTGGAAGAGAGGAACACTCAACGCAATGTATAGCATCGCATCGGATCGTACACATGACGAGGCTGACAGTGTACTCCCGCTGTCACTGCCCCCTGCCCACCAAGGTCTCTGGCCACTTGCGTCGTGCCTCGTGCCTCATGCCCCATGCCTCGTGCCTCTAGTGCCTGTGAGTGTTTCACAGAACGATTTGACCGAACGAACATGAGTCATTCGGCAATAATCTCACTTTTATTTTGATTTGGTACATATAGTACACATGTATTAGCATCTGCACATACACATATATGCATACTCTTATATATATTTATATGTGTATGTGTATATGCCCAGATCTTTCATATATATAACACATATATCTACGTATAGCTTCTAGAAGAGCGCAAATTTCACTTAATGGGCACGGGGACGATCATCACGAGCAAATATATGCTTGGGGGACAAAAAGAGAGCATTTGGACCCATAGACACTTTGTCACAGCTCACGGAAAATGCAGCGACCTAGTCATGATGCACTTTTGTCTATATGTAAATGCTTACACCCTCGGTCTTTCCCCACATCTTTCTCTATCTCTCTTTGTAGTTTCCACTCTTTGTTGGTCCCCTTTTTGAGGACTACCATTGGCATTTTTTGGCAGGGGAGATTTCCCAATAGCATGCCAGCCGCATTATTCATCATATGATCTCAAAAATTGAATGCTCTGTCTTGTTGTCGAAGAAGGCATAGTTATAGCTCAATATCTCTCTCTATATATATGCATTAATACACTGAAAATAAAACCAAAATTTTCAATTTTAATTCATTTTTTACACTTTAAATAATATTTAAATATAATTGCCTTCACAAGGTGTGGAACGTGACCTTTCTTTGGAACAGTTTAAAGTGTCAGAATTTAACATTTTACAGATTTAGATTTACATTGTATGGGAGATCTATTGGTTTCATATAGTTAGAGCTTTTGTATGTTCATCAAATGAACTATGAAATATGAAATCGTCACATCAAGTTAATGATATTCTCTAGATTTCTTTTCTATCAAGAGGGATCCATAATTTTTATAGAGAATATATATGCGATCGTTTGAAAGATCTTATTAAATTTAGTTCATTTCTAGATTGAAATGCAAATTGTTGTTCACAACTATGAATTTTTTCAAGTGTATACAATTACGATGCATGTGTGTGTGTGTGTGTGTGTGTGTGTATGTATTTGGTTGCCCCCATTGGTGGTGACTCTCCGCCGAGATGCTCATCGCACGAATACAGTAGCTGCTCCTCTTGTTCTTCTTCCTCTTACGCATTTGCTGACGAACTCAACTCGGATACGTTTCTGTTGATTCCTCAACAGCAGCGGCACGCTGATCCACATACGCTCAGTCTACATTTGAGCACCGTGCTGTACCGTACCCTATACCGTATACCGTACACCATACCGTACTGTACTGTGTCGTGTCGTATTGTGATCCTATCATATTGTATTGAGTGCCGCAATGTAACTGTTCCGAAATCGCAACACGTGAAAGATCGTTAATAGATATAGACACACATATAATCCCAGTCCTTGCCCATTTTCATTTGGATCCAAACACTTCCACTCATTGAAAATGAGAAAAATTTTGTAGATGAAAAACTGTATAACAAAGAAAAACGCTCAACCAAAAAAAAAAAGCAAACAAATAAACATTAAACAAAAACCAAAAAACAATCTAGAACTACAGAAGGGCAGAGAGTGAGAAAAAGAGCTGGCGAGAAAGATTGCTAAGAAAATCGAATCATAGTGAGAGCCTCATTATTTCGATTCAAAATTTGATTGCTCACATTGTGTGTGTGTGTGTGTGTGTGTGTGTGTGTGTGTGTGAATTGTATTTGAATGTGTGTTGTTTGTGTAGTTTATAGTTTGTTTTTCCAAATTTTGCCGAAAGCTAGATGTGAATCCGTATGGCAAACACGTCATCACGGAGAGCACACACACAATATAGTATAACACACTCGCCTAGTCATTGATCGCATCAATTGTAGGATTTAATTTGCTACACAGTGTAGTACACTAACTGTATGCAATGCCATAAAATTACCAACAATTCAACAACCGAAAACATCGATCTATAGCATACCATAAAGCCTAACCGACCGATCGATCGACTTACAGATCGATAGATCCAATAACTTGTAGTAACAATAAATCGGCTGTACCCGAAACGATCAACATGTGTGATACGCGCGCCTTGATTACCACCACACAGACCAACGATCTGCACAGTTGCTGGATTATTTATTGTACGTCTATCGAATAATACTAAAAGATCAAATATAATATATACGTATTGATAATGTTTTATTAAAAGTATGGATTAAGTATTAGGTACATTGTTGGCCACCTTAAAGATCTCGAAGGAAACAACAGTATTATTAATGGGATTATCATTAAAACCATAATAGGTATTATACTACTCGAATACTTGTTGATGATTTGTTAGGAATAGTAGTGGTAAAAGATCAGGCTCCGAATGGAAACATCTGTAATATTGATATATTAGGAAAGGTCGTTAAAACCGAAACGTTTTTATGTTAAGCGTTCAAAATGCATATATATTTCGTTGAGAATAGAATGATTATGCATTTTTAATACTACGATACTGTTAATTATTTGTATATACTAATTAGAAGCATTTTTCTTTTTCTTAAGTAAACCGAATATGTAAAATCTGATCAACGTCTTTTGTCTTCTCAAAACAGCCAAAAGTGATGGACGTGAACGGCTGACAGTGACGGACAGCAAGCCGATGATCTTGGCCAACAATAGCAGCAACACCAACACCACAGACATCACAAACAATAATAGGAATAATAATAACATTAATAGCCATAATATTAACAGTAACAGTAGCATCAACAATAACGAACATTTTGCAAATGGATTACTGAGCCGCGCCAATGCCCCCGTCCATGCCCACAATGAGCATAACGATTGCGTCGATGCCAATGCTGATGCTGATGCAGATGGCGATGTCGATTCGGATGCCGATGCTGATGTTGGTTGTGGGGTTACAGAGCAATCACTGGCCGATATAATTGATCCGGAGCTGCAACCAGAGCCGCCGATACCGAACAATGCCGAATCGCAGGCCATTTATCGGGATCATCGCCATATGGTCAAGGAGTTTCTCAGCGTGGACACAAATCTCTACTATGCACAGGACTTCAAGGAAAAGCTCATACTGCAAATGGATCGAAACGAGCGCGACCAGAAGCAGGAATTGTTGAGCAAAATGAAAGAAAAGGTAAAGTCTAATGGATGCACGATTTAATATACCATATTAATACCTTTATTTTTCATTGCCTTTGCCTCCCACAGGAGGGTCTACAAGGCCTCTACAATAGTCTACAACAGACGATGAATCATGGACGCCTGCAGCAGCAACAGCAGCAGCAGCATCAACAGCAGCAACAGCAGCAGCAGCAGCCACTCAACAATCAGGATGATATAGCTAGCGATGGGGTGGAGAACGATGGATGGGTTTTTATATCGCCGCATCAGAATACATAGTTTGAATTTGTGGATCCTGAGATGACGGCAAACACACAAAAAAGAAGAAAAAAACCATAATACTATATAATTGTGTAACCAAATAGCTGTGTACTTCCATCTGTAATCGTATAACTTACCTTAACTGTAATTGTAACTGTAGCTGTAGCTGTAGCTGTAAATGTAACTGTAATTGTATCTATATACCAATATGTATACAACTGTAATTATTATTTAATATTCTATGTTTAACTATAAGTTGAAATGTACTGTACGATATTTAAGTTGTACCTTTTGTTTAATATCATAATTTAGCATTTAGATCGTATGATATGCTGTTTTTATTATTACTATTATTATTATAATTACGATTATGATTATGATTACGATTAATACTAGTTGCTAGCTTTGTTGCTTGTTTCTGTATACCTTGTAAGCATCTTGACACACACTACAACGACACTCGTTTTAAGATCTTAATTACATACTATACTATTCATTGATGTGTGGCACACACCCACACATAGAAGTTTACCAAAAATATATAAACTACATGGATTCGTTGCGGTTCGACCATCACCGATTCGACCATCACCGATTCGACCATCACCGATTCGACCTTCACCGATTCGACCATCACCGATTCGACCTTCACCGCATCGTCCTGGGCTAAATCACATTAAAAATATTTGGAGAACAAAAATAAATCAACAACAAAAACGATCAATAAAGACATTGAAAATCAAAAAATTTGCATCTCGTTTTGCAATTATTTTTGCTTGATTCTAAGGATTTGGATAATGCGAAAGTTAATTGAATGATTTAAGGCCATATTAGTTTTACTAACAAAAATTCGTTTTATTATATCAATCGATGTTTTGTTCTAAATATTCATTCATACAACGTAATTGCGTAATTGTATTTGAGTCTAATATTCGAAAATTGGACCTTCTATTAACAAAGTTATTGTGGCCTATCTTGGCACATTCATTCATAACTCATGTCACAGTTGGTTGTAATTGTAGTTTTAATTGTAGGTGTAATTGTAGTTGTTATTGTAGTAACTTAGGATTAGGCAGCACTAGCAAAAAACATACATTCGTTCAGGTTTCGTTTTCATTTAAATCACAAGCTTGGATGGGAGACGTTTTGCATTTGATAAGATTCTATACATTATGATATATGATACGATCGAATCGGATAAGATCTGAATCATTCCGATTCGATCGTATTCGATTGTATTCGGGACATTTGCATTTGATATACTATGATACGATCAAATCAGATTCGAATCATGAGTCACAACTGGGCACATAGATGGTCGCACAGGTTGATTCCCACACATCATTGGGTGTATCCCAGGAGTCCTTGCGATGCCACCATTCGCCGGTCTCCAGATCATAAGCCATTGTCTCTGAACTGGCACGATCAATGGATTCGGTGGAATCCAGGCCACCCACAAAGAAGATCGTACGACGCATTGAGGTGACGCCTGAGTAGAATTTCGGTGCCGGTATTTTTGTTTCCACACTCCATGTATTACTCTTAATATCATACGCATAGATATGCTCGACCAGGACACGCGACTCACGAAGCGTCTCATGCCAGCCACCGCAAGCATAGATGCGATTATCGATGGCCACCAGCACATGGTCACAGCAGGGGGTTGGCATTGGGGCTAGCTTCAGCCAGTGTTCGCTCTTCGTGTCGAAGCACCACATGCTCGACAAGATGTTAGCCAAGTGTATGCCACCTGCAAGGGATAGATAAAGAGAGAGAGAGAAAAAGAGAGAAAGAAAGAGGGAGAGAGAGAGAGAGGGAGATTGGGAGAGGGGGAGACGAGAAGAGAAAGAGAGAGACGAGTGAAAATGAGTACATGCCAAAAATTTGGTGTAATACTGTGCATACCAGATATATAGAGCTTATCGCCAACAACGACGCCTGCGTGCTGGCTACGATTCTCCTCCAGGCTGGGCATATAGGTCCACGTATTGTTGATGATGTCATAGCGCTCGACATTCGAAATGCGACGCAGTGCCTCCTCGGAGTTATCATCATGCTCAATAATACCACCAACGGCATACAGATGCTGTTTGCCCACAGCATTGAGCGAGAATCGACAGCGATCCAATTGAATGGGCGCTATGGTCACCCAGGTGTCGCGCAGTGGACAGTACCGAAACCCAAACGGATGTATATATTCCTTCAGACAAACATCGTAGGCGCCGCCCACAATGAAGAGCTCGTTGTTGAGCACAGCTGTGCCAAAATTGCCTAGAGAAAATTGGGAATGGAATTAATTCAATATGCTATAGTTAGATAGATCGATAGGATATAGTTACATTGATCTATATGCGGTATGGATGTCAACTCGTACCACTTCATTTTGGTTGGCGAGAAGCACATAATCTCATTGGTAAGGCCCTTCCATTCGAATCCACCGATTTTGAGCAGACTCAGTTCCATGCCCCGCATATTTGTCGGTCCCTGGCACTGCTCAAGCGCCTCGGACCCTGACTTTGGATTGCCGGCTGCATGGTTACAGCCGCTCGAATAATCCTCGACCAGCGAGTAGTTGTGTAAATGTCGCAATGATTCCAGCTTATCGTAGCTAATATATTGCCATTTGATCAGACGCAATAGTTCGCGCACGGCGCTCTCCTTCAGCTGCTGCTCCAATGCATAGCTACAAAGCAGACGCACCAGCTCCAGTTCACTCACATCAATGGGATAATTACTAGACAGTATAAAGTGCAACTGCTCGAGTTTTAGATCCTTAAAGTCTCCGCTATTGGCGAACTCCTTGAAGTGTGCGCAAATGTAGCGAAAGGCACGCTCAGCCAATGCCAATTGGCCATAGATCTCAGCCATGCTGGCTATTGCCAGGCAATTATCCATACTGATCTTCTGCTCCAGGAACACCGTGCAGCGTTCAATCACCTCCTTCACTTGCACATGCGTTGCGGCGGCCAGTGTCTCCTCCACATTGTCCACGTTCAAGTCCAACAGCGATGTATAAATATAAATGATGATACGGCCCATGGCACGCGCCGTAACGCCATACAATGTGATCTCCTCCTTGCGCGACTCAATCATGGCACAATCGGCGAACATGGCGCAAAAATAATCACTGCTGGCAGCCAGCACCACGCGATGAGCCTAATCCCACAGAACACAGAAAAGAAAGCAAGAAAGAAAGAGCATTAGACAAGTCTAATAGAAAGTCTACATATTTTTGGTCTAAGCCCTCGAGGTAGGAAGTTTCACCAAAAGCAAATTATCTACATATATACATATCTATTTAATTAACGATTCGGTTCAGGTTTAGTGGACCATGAACTAAGCTAACAATATTATAAATAGTTTATATATATATATATATATATGTATGTATTATGTATATAAAAGGAAAGTGAAATTCAAATTAACCACAATCAAATATGCTTCATCGATATACCCTAAGTGTTGAATAGTATAGGGTATTATTATGTTTGTTATTACGCACCTTGAAGCGATGATCCTCCACAATGAGCGTCACATCTGTTAGCTTGCCCTGAGAGCGAAGCTTATTCAGACCCAGCAGCAAATTCTTCTCCCCGCCAGCAACAACAACTGCTGCTGCTGCTGCTGTTGTTGTTGTAGTATTCGACGAGGAGGAGGTGGCAGCAGCACAGGCGGCGGCGGCGGCGGCGGAGGCGGAGGCATTGGCTGTGATTGCTGCGGACATATTATTGGCCCCGAGTCTTATCGCTATCACCCGATGTAGCACTATGGGTAGCAGACCTTACCCTTACTCAATGTGACGACGCTGCGACTAACTACGACAGCATGCTCCAACCGACGCAGACAGAGACAGAGATGTTGAGAAAGAGTGACAGAGAGATAGACAGAAAGAGAGAGAGAGAGAGAGAGAGAGAGGCAGGGGGGAGAGAAAGAGTGCGTGTGTTGGTGTGTAGTAATAATCAATAAATTGACTTGTTGATATCAGATCCGATG
>JBANCZ010003196.1:0-13326 GCA_037040025.1 Sphaerogastrella javana
ACAAAACTAAGGGCTGTATCGCGCTGAATTTCAACATGGCTACCTAAATATGAATGGACTATAAGGAGCGACAATCATTTTTGCGATAGCAGCGCATTCTGGTGGTCAAGGAGGTTACTTTTCAGTCCACCTAGTAGGCCATGACGTTTCAGAGCCCAACAGGCCCTGAATAGCTCTGTAGAAGAGTCAGTTCAGATCGGAATTCGGAGTAAACTCTTGGGTTGTTATTTGAACCATTGTAACGAGTACGGGAAATAAATAATGAAAACATAACATTAACCCCAACACTTGTTATTATATATATATATGTACGTATGTACCAGAGTATAACGTGCTAGCTTAAAGATAGTGTCTCACAAAATATTGAAAATGCAGAAAATGTATAGTATGAATGTTCACATATGTACTTAAATCACTTAATAAGTATCTTATAAATTGTACCTGTAAGTCTTACTTTTAGTTTTTAAGATTTCATTTCGTTTAAATTCAACAATGCAATATTTATTGCCCAAAATAGAAAAACGCAAAATGTATATTGAATTTTAACGTAGCATTTAAGCTTATTGCGAATACTATTACCATTTACCATTAAAAATGTTGCACTTTGGCAAATGTGGAGCGACAGTGTACATTTTTACTCCCCTACTGAATTTATGAATGTAATCATCAGCCAGCGCAATAAATGATTATTGATAGGAAACTCAATTTACATTTCAAAACTGAATTACAAAAACTTGTTACTTTGCAATAAAAATTAATTTTCCTGATGACATTTCAGTTAAATTATAAGTATAGTTGTATCTAAAAATGCTTTTTTTTTGAATATTTTATTATGAATGTAATTTTTTTTTTATTGGAATTGGAAAACATTGAGGAAGTGCCAACGCTTTACCAACCTCACCGTGGTGAAGCGCCTTCAGACAGTACTAATCAATAAGTATTGTCCGAACTGCCTGGCCTACGATCACTCAAGTGGCCATTGCCGTAAAGCAGATCGGTACCGGATCTGCCAGGGAGCGCACCCTGAAACTATCCGCCAGGTTTCCCAAGGACGACCCTCACCGGCCAGATCGATCGAGAGCGTGCGGTCGGCCGGCTCCACCTCGACGACGCTGACGGTACGGATGCAGCGTAAGCAGATCAGCATCGTGCCGACCGCCACGATGACGTTGGACACGGGGTCGAAGGAGTACATCACGGTGGCACTGTTATATCCGTACTGCCCCACCAGCCGCATCAAATCCGACTTGCCAAATGCCTTTGGCCTCTCCGTTACCCGGATTGGCGCTGATCCGTAGCCCCCAATCAGGCTTCAAGCTGGGGGTACTTTTGAAGACCGGACCCCGACGATAACTCCTATCGAGGAGGTCAACGCTGGTGTCTGCAGCCACCTCCAAAACATATAGTTCTCCAATGAGCAATGGTGGCATCCGATGACCATCAGCCTAATCCTGGTTACTGATGTGTATTCCAACATCATCCTACCAGGATTTATACCAAGTTTGGACGGGCTTCCAATGGCCCTGAATGCGGTATTCGGCTGGGTCATCTCCGGAACCGTTTCGGATAAGCGGCGAGTTTGACCTTTTTTTCCGATAGCTGGGCAGTTCCTCCCAAGTTGCAATCTTGCAAAGCGGGCGGGATGTTCAGATAGAAGGGCTCAATCGACTCGGCTGCTCATCCTGATCAAGAATATATATACTTTATGGCGTCTGCCACGCCTCCTTCTGCCTGTTACACACAAATCGACTTTGCACAAAGTTAATAGACCCTTTTGTGTTTTTCAAACACAGGGTCTAAAAACCAATGCGCGTGTCGCATATTTTTATCTAATTAACAGTTTTGTATGTTCTTGCATTCTCTGTGTCTTTGGTTTGTGCTGTCGCCGGCCGAACTGTGTGTATCAGATTTGCGTACTGCAAAAATTAAACAAAAATGTAGAAGGTATAGACTAAAGACTTTTCAATTTACAGACTAAACCAAAATATATTTTTAAAGATCTTAATGAACGCTTTATTAAATTGGAAGCTGATAACACTAACATTCAAACTCGCATTTTAACAGAAGTGATAGCACAACGAAAGCTTGGTCAAGGAAATAAGCCTCGTATATTGCTACCAACAAAATCCTTAAATAAAATTGAAGACTTCGAAAAATTTGAACAGGATTTAAATAATTTAGCAGAATTGTGTGAACAACTGGTTAGAAAAATGCTTTGTAATTTTTAAAAAAATGCAGTCGTTCCTTCTTTATATTTCCATTTTTTTTATAGGAATCAGAAATCAAAAATTACAACATTTCTGATCCTGCCAAATTTTTGCGTAAGAAGAAAATTTTTTCGGATGAGATTGCTGTTAAGTATTCATGGAAGGGGACTCACACTAAAAAGTGAGTTCTGAGCATGGCGATAACGACAGCCGTGAGAAGTAATAATTGTTGCACTTAAAATATTTGATTTTAATCCCTTTTTCCATCTTTTACCAAAATGTTGTTTCTATGTTTTTAAGAATACCCTTTTTTTTACTTTTTAAAGGTGCTTTTATTCAAAAATTTGCCGTGGATGAAAAACAGTTTTCATTAATTTCCAGCAAATGGTTTCAAACTGCAAAGGGCAGAATTAAATATTATAATAAAGCTAAAAAACATTTGACTATGGAAAAAGATTTCTTTATTTTTGATATAATAATACACATATACATAGAAATTAAGAATTAATTTTTAAGATATTTCCAATTTTTTATATACTTTTTGAGAAAAATAAAAAGCAAATATAAAATCTGAATTTTATTGATTGAAATTATTCCAAAAAATGTTTCAATTAAGTGCCTGAAATGAATCTTTTTCGTGGCGATTTAAGTGCCTAAAAATGATACTTTTATGAGCATTTTCAGTGCGTTCTCAATGCCTGATTAGGAGGGTGAAAGCACTTATTTCTGTGTCAAAAAAGAGTAATATTAGACTCAGAAATTTGCCTCTTAAAGTACGACCGTTTTCACGGAAAAAAACACTTTTCGGACTCTTTTTTGCACACTTTATGACTGTAAACGCTTACAAAATAGTTTCAGAAAACATTCAGAAAACGCTCAGATTGCCTCCTGGGTCAATTCTGTCTAACTTAAGAATTCTGCGAATATCGGCAACTAAATTAACTTACAATCATTCTGCCTCTTTTTCTCTTCTACTTCGAATTATAGTGTGCTTGACGGCGATTACTTCGAATTATAGCGTGTTTTTTCAATGGCTTTGATTTTATGCTTCGAATTAAAAAGAGCATAAAAATGTATATAAAGCGTTCGAAATATCGAGAGATTTTGTAGGGAACTCGTGTTAGCTTCGAATTAGTGAAACGTTTGAATTATCGAAAGCTTGAATTATCGAGAGTCGACTGTATTTACTTTTGTTTGTTCTACCCTGCACCAATTTAAAGTTTATAATAAGGGTATTATTAATTATTGTATTGTATAAATAATAGACGACAACAATCAACATTAACTAAGTGGTTTCCCTTTTCTACCGTAACGCTTTAATCTCTGAAACTATAACAGACAAGTAATTTGGTCCACAATTGCCATAATTTGATTACAAGTTGCTATAAAAGACGATTTAATTTACAATTCTTGCAGAATAATATGATATAAGTGAGAGGAAAGGCTACCTTTATAAATTATACGAGAGCATCCATATATATAAGCTAGAATAGAAATTTTCTATATGTACAGATGCCATGTCAACTAAAAGTAATGCAGGGCATTATATTGGTCGTACAGCTCATTGGTTGATCTCCTTACTTTCAATTCAGTTTTATTCTTGTATTATTCATATTTGTTATATGTCGGCATTAGCTCTTTCTATTATGTAGGCATTCAAGTTATTATTGTTGAATGCAGTTGAATTTTAAATTGGTGTGATATGTGTATTTTTGTTTAGGGTTTATGCAATAAAATATACAGCTTAATGATATTAAATTTAGAATACTAATTGTAAAGTTCATTTATTAGTCATTATATACTGTCGTTGCTTTAATTTGTAATCAAAATATGAAATATTCATAAAACCATTTTTACATATTGTATTCAATTTAATTTGTCTCATTTTATTTGCCCATTGCCATCGCTTTTAATTAAAACTGATTTATTCAACATAATTTAAACCTCATTTTGTATGCTCACTACTTTAATTTGAGGTAATTAAATGTATACCAGTAATTGGGTTTGCTTAATTGTATGCATAATTTTTGTATTCTAATTGGGCGCTTGGGCAAAAAGAAGAGTTCATACATTGAGCCATACAAACACAATATGGTCAATTATTATCTTTATGCACGCCAAAGTGTCTGTAACAGCCAAAAGTCGGTGTGGCGGACCATTAAGTGTATATATTTTTGAAAGGACGACGATAGTAATTCAATTCTGGACATGTATGTATGTATATGAGAAAACAGAGCGTTCCAGACGTAAAATTGTATTTTTAAATTGTAAGCTTCCCAATCTGGAGGAGTAGGGCAGGTATTCAAAATATATAAAAACTAGTTTTTCAAACAATTAAAAGCGCTTGTACCAACAAAGAATACTGTAGCTCTTATAGGATCATATGAACGGACACTTCCTTCTTCCAGTTTCACACACATTTCCGCTTTGAACAAAAAAAGAACATTATATTTGTGTTTTTTTAACACTGGGTTCTCAAATACTTATGTTTTTTACTATGTGCACAATTCCTATTTACACATATTTTGTGAATTTAAAAACAATTGATTAGGAAGAAGTAAATATATAATCAACTAACAATGTATTATGTATTATGTAAGTAAAAAGGACAACTTACGGTAAGATTTAAAAATTTAAATATATTCCAGTTCTATACTTTTTTCCCTCTTAATGTTTCACTTAAGAACACAAATTGAACAGAGATATGTTGGTTTTAGAAAATTTTAAAAATATTTTATTTGTTTAGTACTTATAAATGCCAAACCGTTCAGATGTTTCTTTTTTGATCGTTCATTCGCGCTATCGAGCCCCCTCTGTCATCTTATATTAGATTTTTAATTTGCTACACCATTTAAATGTATCGAAAAAATTTCATAGCATTTAATATGTTCTATTTCTTATAAATTTAAATATATATCATACAGCAAATTAAATAAAAAAATACAAAGGATGCACAATATTAAAAAGCATATTAAATGGGTTCAATTGTTTGATTGTATTTGTAATTGGCTAAGAGGCAAATATAAAGCGAAAGAATCTTTTATTCAATATTTTGGTGATCTAACAGAGAGGAAGTGGGGACAGGTATCTACAAAGTTAATGGACCCGTTTGTGTTTTTTAGACACAGTGTCTAAAAATACAAAAGGGTCTATAAAGTTTGTGCAAAAGTTGATTTGTGTGAAACATAACCGAGTAGATTGAGTTATGTCCACAGTCTGTCTGTTTGTCCATCCGTCTGTATGAACAGGTAGATTTCGGAAACTCCTGAGATATTGGAAAGCTAATAATTTAAAATTTCCACAATTGGATACCAACCCTTCAAAATGCCATACCATTCGCTATTTTGGAGCCAGAACTTGATTCTTTTTGGAGTTAGAACGTTGTGGTTTGGCACATAAGTTTTAAATTTCTTTATACACCTACTTTCATATTTTGGATGTCTATCCCCAATCCCCCACTTGTGGATACCTGAAAGTTTAAAACCGTTTACAAAGCGCAATTTTAAAGCTGGAACGATGTAATTTAGAACATGTATCCAAAATTACATTACGCATCAACATATTTATCGATTATCGATATCGATTGCCGGCTAACGATATCGATTGTCGATATTTATTAGAACAATAATCGATTATACTATACAGCACCGAAAACTATACTGCACCGAAAAACCGTACTACGCAGGAAATACTATTCTGTTCCAAAAATACTATTCTGATCAAAAAATACTATTCTGTCCCAAATGTACTATTCTGTTACGAAATACTAAACACAGGGTCACTGCTGTCAGGCCCGTCCCTACTGTTGTATATTTTGAACACAGGGTCTAAAAAATTGTTGAGTTAATAGCTCAATTACGTAGAAAGCCACAAACATAAATTGATACATAGGACGCTTTACTTCGACTCACAACAGTGCTCAGACTTAAAACGAAACTCTCTCGAAGATACTAAAGTATAGATTCTCTAAGGTGCAGGGGAAGAAAATCCACTATTTTGCAATGAAAACTTTGATAGACGTGCCAAGTCTCGAGGCAAGAACGCAGAAAAACCAAAAATATTTTATCAATTTAGAACTAAGCAAATTCCAGAACTTACCACAATTTAAACACTGACTCATAAATAAACTTGGCTTGAAGTTTGTATTGCTTCCATTATTCGAAGAGTACTACAACTACAATCGGCTACGAGTTTTTTTTTCGCAGCGCTAGCTGAAACAAAATGAAACACAATTCGTAGGCGATATTACATATTGTGAATCTATATAAATATTTATTGGGGTTGTAATTAAATATTTATCCAATAAGATATTTTACAAGTGCACTTATACATATTATTATCAAGTGTTTAATAAATATATAATTTTTATTTTTACTTTAATATCTATATTCATAATACTTGTTAACGATTTTATTTTGTTAAAGATACATACATACATAATTACAATCTTATTTATTCTTTCATTAAGGAGTCTATATTCTATATTTACATTATTGGATTATGGTATACAATATATTTTTGGGAATCGAGTATTATTCTCTCTAACATCTTGTCTCGACGACAACGGATTGGTAAACACCAGGTCGGTTGCTTCAATATAAATTTCAAACTCTCCGTAAATGCTTTTCATTATGAATTTAATATATTGAAATAATTAAATTACATATATACCTATTATAGTATAATATATCAATTTCAACTAAATTGAAAAAAAATTTTACTTATTGATCTCACAAATATTAATTCCATAAAATATATATGGTATGTGACTAATTGACGACATCGATTTAGACTCGCTTGTCTGTTTTTGCGTTCGCTCGTTCCTCTGCCAATAGAAATATATACATATGATTACATATAGTATATGACGATAATAGAAACTACGATACAAAATTTTGGTTTTTATAAGCAGGTAGAAATACACAACTCGCTTAATTATGTATTTATTTCATCGAACGTTGTTTATAGCATTAAATAGTGTAGACTATCATCTTCTTTTGCGTAGTTGTTTATTGCGATACTTTCGAAAATTGTATCGACGTTACTTCGAAATGTTATTAAATTTACGCAAACTCGATGAAATGCCAACAGCCGGCGCATGAACGGAAAACGCAGACCAAACACCAGCCGCGATTGTCAGCATTGGGAAAGGATTTGGTAGACACAAGTGGGGTGTTGGCTGCAATGCGGGTACAGGAAGCACCAGCGGGCACCGTGGATCCATTGTTTTATATATTAGTTGTAATACTTTTACTTGGCATGGCCTGGCACTGCTGTTGCAGTTCCGTGCGAACTGTATCCGTCGATGACGTCGAGGATGAAGCGGTGGAGCACCACGAAGAGGTGGCTCCCAAGCCACTGGAAGTTGTGGACTCAACGCGTGAAGTTGACATCAATTCATCATTTTTTGATGATTGACGCTGCAGTAAAGGTATGCGGCTCGGCGTTTCAGCAACAGTTGGCGCTACTATTGCGGCTGCTGTTGTATGGGCCTGTTGTGTGTCCGACGTTAGTTGAAGCAGGCGTGGTATGAGAGATGTCCTTGAGGCGGATTTCGTTGGTTGCGCGTATAAATCACCATTTGGTGCTCTCCAATTGCTCGAAGAGCTGGGCATAGACCTGACACTTGGGCTTGCCGAAATTGCATACACACACTCAGTTCGTTCTCCCTGCGGTGGTGTGGCCTCGTGCGTTGGGGGCACTGACTCAAATGATTGAAAGGAGCCACTTAGCGGAGATATGGCTCCACCACCAACTATCGATATTCCATTCCGATGTGACCCCGTCTCAGTTTCGGCTTCTGTGCACAGAGGTGCTGGCTTTTTGCGTTTTAGTGAGGTGGCTGGAGATTTTGGCACTATAGGACCCACAATAAGAGTATTTTGCGTTATATGCGGCTCACCAAGATCATCCTCCTCATTGTCCTGGGCAAGCATTAGCGGTGATGTGGTTATATTACTGCTGTCGCGCCTGTGCCTTCGGCCCAGTGTGCTACTGATGGTGCGTGGCGGCGGCATAGGCGCCATATAATTCTGCGGCGGAAGGGAGTTGCGCTTGAAGTTATGCTGTAAATCCTGAGCTGTGGGCAGCACTTTGGGATAATTTCGTTGCCTGAGCAGTTCCAGCTGTTGTTCAACGCTTAAAGGTTGCACAGAGAGTGCGAAATCTGCCTCATCGCGACTGGTCACGTTAATATCAACGTCGTCAGCATGCACAAAACTAGTGACTTCTTCATCCGCAGCAAGAATCATGTCTACAGGATCCGAATGAGAATGCCGTCGCACCAATGTAGCTTCGCTCGGTTCGGTGACAGTCGATTGTTGGCGATGGAGCAGCATCTCATAGTGCATGGCCTCCGGATTCGTATGATGCATGTGCTGTGGAGTCAACAGCTCAGCATCGGCGACCTCAATATCCTGGCAGATAATAACGCGCCCCTCTATCTGCCCCGGACGAGTTGGTGATGTGGTGTGAAAGCTTCCCGACTTACGCAGCATGTCTGCTTTCTGATTCGAATTCTGAGCAGACATCCATTCACAGACTTTGGTGTGGGTGTCAACAGTGGATGTGCTGAGCTGCCGCTGTATGACATAGCCATTTATGGGTGACCGTTGACCAGTCTTTATGGCCTCGTATGTGTTCGATTTGCGCACTATGTCCAATATGCAGCTCTCGTCACCATCGCGTGGTTTGCTACAACGTTTTAGCTCATCATCGTTGGCACCATCATAGCTGAGCATCTGGCCACCCAACTTGCGCTGTAAAGAAGTGCTGTGCCGGCGACGGTGCCGTATCAGGAACGTTGCATAGATTGCCACATTGACCACTATGAAGATAGCAATGAGCGCAATGAGTAACTGAAGTGTTGTCTCTGATTTGGCTATAGGTTCGCTGGGTGTGGTCGAGGGAGTGGCCGTGGCAGGCGACACGGGGGTTGCATGGTACTGTTCGCCATAGTCTCCATTTGTAAAAAATTGTTGGGAAGCTTGGGTTACCTCATTACCGTCGCCTGCGATCCCTTGCTGTCGATGTACATGACCAAATGTGGGTGGGGCATTGTACATGTTCTCAGCAGCGGTTTCGATCTGTTCGTTGACTGATGCCAACGGATCCTGGAGCAATAATTTGAGAGTACGCACCGGATCTTCGGCCACATTGTCACGCGCCCCGTATTTGTTCATACGGCCTCTAATCACCTCGTTTCCGTCCAGAAGTTGCTGTTTCTGTTTCTGTTCGTATTGCTGGCCCTGCTGCTCTTGTATGGCTGCAATGTGATTCAGTTCATCCGGTAGGTCTTTGTTCCAGAAATTCATGTAGATGTGGCGATACTTGTAACCGACTGTTGGCGGTATGCCTGAAAGTGACAAAAACTTTAATTTAAAATCATTTTTAAACAAAACAACCACTAAATCCAATTGTTATTAACTTTGTACGTTATGAAATTAAATTAATTAAAATGATTTTTTCGCAATAGTTTAACAAAATTATAACTTTTATAATAATAACTTTAACCTATAAAAAACGTAAATTTATATCATTTACGTATTTATTTTAATGCTTTAAATTTATTATTTATTAAAAAACATTTGTTTTTTAATGGGTTTTATATAAAGTTCAAGTAATACTCACCAATATTGAGATATGCCTGCCCACGCTTATTAAACTCCGGCCAGTCTAAGTCGTAACGGTCCCATTCCAAAACATGAGAATTAATAAATGTACCCTTCCATGGGGCTTTAGGGTTACTGAGGTGAGAAAGTCAGTTAAATTTCAACATTTTCAATTATGTCAAAGTTGTAAATAAACTCGATTACATTTAAATGATATTTCTAACTCTACCGATCAATATTTAATCGTCAATTGTTATGGAAGAGGTATGGACTACAGAATGGTATCCCCAATTTGATCTGGGTTCGCAATATATATGTTGTGGTGCAAATATGACGACTGTAGTTCTTATAGTTAATAAGAACCATGTGTTTAATCAAATAGACATAGAGACGGATTTGTATGAAACGAATTGTTTGTCTTTTAATTATAATAATTTTAACTTAACCTAACCTATTATCAAATCGTGGCATCCGTAAAACCCATTTTCGACTGTAAACATCTCATAAAACTTTAATTATACTCAGCGTAAACCCTACTGCATTAGCTGTTCTGCGAATTTCTGGGGGGCTACAATCAAGACACTTGCGCGCTCGTTTCACTGGAATAAGTGTCCCATTAAGGGCAAACACTTTCCGGAATTTGGTTATGAAATCCCATGGATATATATAATATGTGTGTGGAGGTAATACGCGTTTCGTTAAGGAAATGCCCGCTTCAAATAGAATTCCAAAATGCCTGGTAACGATATCTGATTTGGTTTTTTGATTTAGATTTTCGCATTGCAACTAATAATATTTGCATAGCTCCTCTAGGGCTGTTGTGGCTGGTTGGTCCCGCTTATGGCTATGGTTGTTGTTGTTCTTCCAGCAAATAATAATAAAAAGCCGGCTGTAAAAATTCTATTCATTTCACTGTCCGAGCGCTGCAGATTGCAGAACGTGCCTTAGCAGCCCAGTTGTATGAATATCCGCATTCGCATTCGCATTCACATTCACATTTACAAACGAATTTCATCGGTAGTCACATTTGCATGTAGAACTGCGATACTCCGTGTTGATAGCGAATCGCCACACCCTTGCTGCAAAACGCCCTGTCATGCCCGCATTTCTCATTTCCAATCGCAATTGCAAAACTTTCAGCAGTCTGCACTCCTCAATTCACAGTTGGCACCGCGATAACTACTTACCCAGTCTTTACGAAATTCGTCCAATACGCCATTACCGCCTCGGAAAGCAGCTTTTCCTGCACGGAATAGTTGTGGCTGGGAAATGGGCCGGCCGGCGCCAGTGGCGCACCAAAAATGAAAGCCAACTCTTCGCCCATAATGCTATGCGGTAGCTGCAAATGGAGAAGTTCAGATTCGACATTGTAATTCGAATAATGTTATACTCTAGTATACTTGCGCATTAAATATTCATGCGTTCAAATACAGTATTATTAATGCTGAATTGATCAATATTTGATGAATGACAATTTTCATTTCGATAACTAACTTAAAAGGATCATCATCAACCAAGGCGATGTACTTTCATTTTAACAGGTATACACTACGAAAATGCAGTGAAAATTTCAACGTAAATCTTTCAACATTTTGATCAGACTGAATCATGTTTTTTCGCTTTGTTTTCAACTTTTGCCAACCCAGCATGAATCTGCTTAGGATTCCGCATAAATATTTAGACGGACACTGACTGATTGTCGGGGGAGTAAGCAGGAATGATTGACAGACGGACTGGCAGGGTAACAACTGCAGTAAGTATGTAATAAAGTCAACTTTTTACTGTGGCCATGAAAAATATAACAAAGTCACAAAGCATTTCTCTTCGGCTGCTCATAAAAATCGCGTTCTCTTTCTTTCGTCTTCTGTGGTTCCTGAAGCGGCTGTTGTTGCTGTTATTGGACATTCACAAGGCTCATTGTCACCCATTTTGTGCCATTTTCAGTCATGTCGCCATCTTACGGACTCGTTTATGGGTGATGAATGTCAGTTTTGATTTCGTTCCAATTCTTTTGGTTTTTTTCCTTTGTGTGAAATGCGCAAAATAAATATGGACAAGTGAGTTTATTTTGGCTTAGACAGCATTTATTGTATTGGATGTTTGATGAAATTTCTGTTAAGGTTCAATAACCTGTTTATCAAACATTGTTAAGCCAATCCTATTGCTCATAACTACACTTTCATGTTCGTACATAACTTTATGTACTTTAATAAAATAAGCAAGCGCATATGTTTATTTTGATAATGCATAGAAATAGAATTTTCTTTAATTATTTGAAGACTCAACGTTTTCATTTAATTTTAATCATATTTAAAATTTACTCAAATATTTTAACCTTAATGCAAGTGTATGGTGAGTACTCTATAGTACGTGTTTTTGCATCTTTGATACACATAAGTTTTCAACCAAGCCAAATCCTTGTCCAAAAAATAACTCTTAGAGTTATATGTAATATGTAAAAATACATATAACTAAAATTATGTTTTTCTTTATGAAGCTAACACAAAATTAATCAAATCTTATATAATCATTACGATTAAATAAAAAGCTCCAAAAGTTTGTGATCAACGATGGATCTGTATCTAAATTATGTTTCAAATGGAAAGTTCAAAGTTCGTAGGACACATATTGGTCATCGTAAACTAACGTGGAATAATGCAAATGTTTCAAATTTATTCACTGCCAACAATTATTTTTGGTTTAATTTAAATTTTGTTCGCTTGACTTCCTGCCTGTCTGCCTTTATGAAATTAAAATTAAAAGCGGAAGGCGAGAAACAAATTTGAAATAAATGCGTTAATTTTGTATTATACAATCCTGTTTGCTCTTCGCTTCTGGCTCTTTCATATCCTCGCCTCCTGACAGTTCGCTCCATTCAAGGCTCTATTTCAGTTATTTCCTACGAACCCCAACCGGAAGTACCTAAGCGCATTTGCCCTAATGTGCCTAATGGAGTTGATGCTTGATAGGAAGAGTGTAAATTTCTCAAATGTTTGCCAAATTTGCGTCCTGAAAACGACCAGAAAATCCTGCGGCTAGGTATTCTAATTGGTGGCTCATCTTTATTGGCTTTCGTAGAATTCGACGCGTATCCAAGTCGCTCGATAAGTCGTTCTCCACTTATGTGGGCTGTTAGAGGGGGTGTATTTTATTTTGATATATTTTATATTGAGTAATTAGACAGCAGCCGACGCACTTATCGATTTATGTTCAGTTTGGTGTTCAGGTTTTTGTGTGCCCCATAAAATATGCAAATGTCACGTCGAAAGCAAAAAGTTTTCTGTTATTTGCCTAAGTCTTGAACGGCATTTCTTTTATGAATGCGGTCGGAAAGTTTTGCGCTCTTTGACACAGCGGTGCAGCAGAGAGGAATAACGATTTTAGTTTCGTTTTATTGCGCCCCGTTATTGGACCCTGTGTTTAAAAAACGTCAAAGGGTCTATTAACTTTGTGCAAAGTCGATTTGTGTATAACAGGCAGAAGGAGGCGTGGCAGACCCCATAAAGTAT
>JBANCZ010003197.1:0-13322 GCA_037040025.1 Sphaerogastrella javana
AAATACATAAAACCAAGGCACGATACGTCATCGCCGCTTATCAATATCATTTCATATTTCATATATTTTTTGTGATTTATCATTCCACCAATGTTATGCCTATAAATCATGGCGGAAATCAAAGAAAATGTCAGTCATTCGTTTAATGTTTGCATTTGATGTTCCATTTGTTGTTACACTTTTTGTTTGAATTATTTTTTTTATTTTTGGTTTCGACATTTAAACAAATTCGTTTTAATTTATTAACGTACTCAACATGGGTCGCTACAATACTCGTGTCAATACTTGTATATATACATTTATATATATACATCTATATATATGCATGTATATGTTGTATGTATATATGTGTAAACTAGTATCAAAAATTAGTAGAAACGACGCTTATGCAAAAAAAATTATCGAAAAATTATATATATGTATACATATGCAATTCTCTTTACTATGCGTGTTTTAAAATAAAAGCCAACAACAACTTAGCATATTATATATGTAGTTAATTTGTATGTATATGTATAAGTAGAAGACGTCCATGGTGAGCGAAATGCGGCGAAAGTAACTATATCAATCCATATCAAATAATCATACACACACACACACGTATGTTTGTATATATATATATATATGTGTGTGTGTGTGTGTGCGTATGTATATATAGTGAAGGGGGGTATGTGCGTTTGTTGATAAGAGAGAACCGACAATAAATTATAATCGACATTCATGAGGTTTTCGCCATTTGATGGCGCTTTTTCGTTAGATATTCCCTTTTTCTAAGTTTTGTTTTTGTATTTGTTTTCCTTTTTATACCATATTGTTTTTGTTTTGTTTTTGTGTGTGCACGCTTTACTTTTTAAGTGTTTTTGTTGTAACATTGTTCAATTTGCTTTTAAGTTTCGATGTTTGTTATAAAATATCAGGTTTAGCTATGACCAAAGTACGCTATAGCGCTGTAGTACCACATTCATGTTTAGATTATACATTTATGTATATGTGGGTGTATGTGCGTGTGTATACATATACATATATAGGCATATATATAGTGAGGGTGTGATATATACATATACATGTACAGGTACACATAGAGTGGAGTGTGCTTGTGCGTGAGAGAATGGGGACGGGACGGGGCGGGGACGGAGACGGAGACAGGGATATGGAAGAGGTGTATGTGAGGTTTACATGGTAGTTTAGTATAGTATGTGCATTTAAATATACAACTAAGTCTCCTATCGCACTGTCTCAATCGATATTCAATTTGCGAAAGGTCCCCTCTTCTCCGGTGGCCCCTGGACTCAACGGCTTCTGCTGTTCCTTCTCGCTAGCCTCGCGTAACTTCTCATCGACACCGTAGCTCTCGTCATCATTGAAGTATCCTTCGAAACTATTGAACTGCGTTTCGTATCGGCCGATGCCATCGTTCAGAGTACCATTATCACCGCCCAGCTCCACTGGCAGATACTCCTTGCCAATGGTCTTTGCCAGGGACTCGACGCTCGAGTGAATGTGCAGCTGTTGGATGCGTAAAATTTAATGTAAATGAATGGGAATTAAAAAAGTACCATAGATAAGTAAGCGTGCTTATGGGGATACTCACAAGCTCCTTCTGTTTCATCACATTGCGGATTATGGTCAGAACAAATTGCGTTTCTCGCGAGGCATTCACAATGTGCGTGGCCACCAAATTTGTGGGTATGCCATGCTCGAGGAACGCATTCATGCGCCGGAATAGACCCGGATCGAACTGCAGCAGCAATGAGTAGGGTATTTTGGTGAAATCGATAATCTCCACAACGCCAGCGATATTCCAATTGTCGTCTGTGTTGATCTCAATTTCTGCGCGGAAGGCATGAAAACGGAAGATGTCGGGCACGCTATGCTTGGAAGTCTCGATATAACCCATCCGTGTGTAGTGTATGCGTGGACCACCCGGTCCAATGGGATTTGGCAATGTGGCGAATATGCTGCAGTTAAAAAGAGGTCCATTAGTGGAAAGTTACATTAGTTCAATTTGATTTCGATCAGCCTACCCAGATTTCACCAGTTCATAAAGTTTGGCATCTATACTGTATGACTTGAGCAGGCCACGTTCCTTGCTCTTATAACTGTAGAAGAAGACGATACGTTTTTTTGCCTGCTCCAGATCCCAGTGACAGAAACGTAGAAATGCAACCAAAAACTGATTATCCGTACGGGCCTTTAGATAATTCTGTTCCTCGATCCAACTCCGAAATGCGACTATCAACTCATAAACCCTTTCCGCATCCTCCTGCAATTCGGTACGTGCCACCTGCGCCAGCTCCGGGTTGAGCTCTCTCACGTTGGTCATAGTGTGGGAGGGGTGTGGAGGTATAACTGCGAATTTAGATGTATATGATCGAAATGTCAAAGCTTGGGTGTGCACACGTTTCTACGAGTGTTGTCTGTGCCCCGTCTACTGTTGTTTCACGACTAACAGCCCACTCAACGCCTACTGCTACGAGGCAGCCATCGATGGTACCCCACGATTGCGGTCACTGGGCAAACAAGTGTACGGGGTTCGAGTACAATGTACCGCAGCTGGGAGCAGCGATGCGTCGATGTTGACGGTGCTCTCTGCCTGCTGCACAGTGCAACAAAAACGATAAATGTGTCGCGTATCAAAGTCTTCTGATGAAATGTGTTGATAAAACAAGAAATCCAAATATATATATCATTTTAAATTGAGTTGGACATTTCTTTTAATAATAGTGATAGTCTAATAATATTCGTAGTATTTTCTACATATTACTATAATACGCAACCACAAAAATTAGGGATCGGAATACCATAAAATAATTTAATCATTAAGAGTGCAGAATATTCTGTATATTTTACTGGCTGAAATTTCTATTCAAATTGCTAGCTTTAATTTCATCTACTAAAATTTAAATTTAAATTTAATTTAAATTTAACACACATATGCATTAACTAAGCCATGTTTGAGCAAGAAACCTCGCACTCTGGTGACACTGTGCAGCGTTAGTTATACGATAAGATAAGGATAAAGCCACATATAACTGTTACTCGGTTCGATTATCGGACGATAGCAAACAAACATGAATTGTTGTTGCTATTAAAGGTGTTGTTGCTGTTGTTGGCTTTTACAGCTGCTTGCATAGAGTGTGAGGACCCCTCGAACCCCGCCATATACAGACGGTACAGCCCTGGCACTTCTTGAGCTTATCAGCTGTGAACAGCTGCAATTTATGAACTATTAGCCGGTAACGGTTAATAAGCATGATTCTCAGTAGCAACCAACAGTCTAACAATCTAATCGAAGAAGCCAAAATGGGAAATTCGCTGTGCTAAAATGTGAAGCAAGTTTGGGTGCGTTGGCACCTGGAAATTTGTGTTGATTGTTTGAAGCATCGTACGAGGTGAGTGCCGATGGGCAAGTGTTATGTTATCAATAGCGCTATGATTGACCAAATATAGGAGCGCATAGATTAGCGTCACTCGATTAGCACGAATCGCTTGGAATGAACTGAAACTGAAATATCTTTGGTTCGGTAGTCATTGAACAGTTCAGTTTGGTATTTGAATTGGAAAGATTATGGCCGAGGTACGTCCGCTCAGCGCTGAATTGCGCCACATTGCCGAAACTGAGCTGAATGAGGTGGCCGAGCGACTGCCGGCGGATGTGCAGGCGCTGAAGGATTGGCTGGCCAAGCAGCCACATCTCAAGTGCCGCCAGGATGATCAGTTCCTGGTCGCATTTCTGCGCGGCTGCAAGTTCAGCCTGGAGAAGGCCAAGTCCAAACTGGATCACTTCTATACGATCAAGACCATGATGCCGGAACTCTTTGCCAATCGGCAAATGGATGAGCGCAACATAGCACTCTGTCGCTCAGGGTAAGTGACCACCCACTGCACTCTAGTGATGGTACAGTACTGATTTATTGGTTGATATTACAGCGCCTATCTGCGCCTCCCCAAGGCATTTGGAGTCGCCGGACCACGCATACAAATCACTGACTATGGCAAAATGGATCCAAAGCAATACAAACTAATTGATCTCTTTCGCTATCAGACGCTGTTGATGGAGCGTCAGATACGCGAGGATGATAACAGCATTATCAGTGGTTACATTGAAATACTGGATCTATCCAACATGAGTCTCAGTTTTCTGGCGCAAATGGACTTTCCGCTCTTTAAGAAAATGGGCGTGTTCGCTGAAAAGGCAACGCCCACACGCATCAAGGGCGTGCACTTTGTGAACTGCCCCAAAGAGGCGACGGCAGTACTTAACCTGGCCAAAAGCCTTATGCCAGCCAAGATACAGAAACGAGTGAGTATAGATAGATACATTATACTATAGATTTATATATATATACTAAAAATGTTGTTATTCATTAATATCATTAATATTCACACTTTTTACACGCTTATTTTTAGAATTCTTAAATTCTTTTTATAGTCAATAATCCCTATTGCAATTAGGGTATTAAGTGCTTATGGCTTATCAAAAGAACTTTATTTGATAAACCTGGTCGAGCACTTGAATAGATTTCTGAATATATACAATCAATAACATTGCAGCTGTTTCAATATTGAGTTAGCCGCAAAAAAAGGGTATTGTAGCAGGGGTATTCACAACTTTTGCATAAGTTTTGTCTTATCAGTCATAAATTAGTTTAATATAATGACTAACAGAAACGTTAGCTTAATTTGTTAGCATGGCTATCAAATTTTTATAACCATTTCATTAATGTCGTATATTTTTCGAAATTTCTTTTTCAGTTTTATATATACAAAAACTGGGAGCAACTGTACGAGACCATACCGCGCGAATATATGCCCGAGGATTTTGGCGGCAACAATGGACGCATAGCCGACATTATAGCCCAGATGGAACAGGAATTAGTTGCCTATAACGACTATCTTAGGGAGGACAATCAATACGGAGTCAATGAGCAGCTGCGTCCGGGCAAACGCCTCAATCCAGAGACCCTGTTCGGCATTGAGGGCTCCTTCCGCAAATTGGACATTGATTAAACTTAGCTCACATTGAACTGACATCAATATCAACTAAATGATTAGACCCACACAAACATTTATTTTAGCTTTAAGCCATTGTTTAACCTACGATTAAAGGCAAAGCCATCAAACTAAGCATGTGGATGATTAAACTAAACGGAACTGACTAAGCGAAGTATAGCCTACATTTTTAAAGTACTAAAACTACACTATGAGATTCGCATGGGCCATCCATTAGGCCAAATAAACAAGAAAGAAATAACAAAAACAACCCACACAGTCGAATGGGAGACAGAAAGGGTGCCAAATTGGGTTGCTTTTTGTGCGCATTATCAGTGACAGGTGTTAATGGTCTTATCGAGTGGTTAAGTGAATTAGACAGGATCCAACTACATGAAATGTTCATGTTAATTTGCTTGTAACTCAGCACCAGTTGCCAGTCACTGGAACCCAACGAGCCCGTTGAGTTGCGCCTGCAGACCGCGAAATGGAATCGTACAATGTGACCAGCATGCAGGTAGGGATATATTCCGCCCATAACTGTCAGGAATCCGACTAATGAATCCAATTTGTTCATCAGTTTGACTTCAGTCAATGGGACTTTCCGGCAGAGCGCATATGGCTCCATAAGTCTATCATAAATATGACCTGGAAGATCTGCACATTCGTGCCCCTGATTGCCTTTGGTTTATATGGTAATTTCATATTGATCTATTTGATATCGAAGAATCGGAACCTGCGCACGCCCACCAATTTAATAATAGCCAATATGGCCATAGCGGACTTTCTGACGCTCCTCATCTGCCCCGTTATGTTCATGATCAACGACTTCTATCAGAACTATCAGCTGGGATGTGTGGGCTGCAAGATGGAGGGTTTCCTAGTCGTCGTGTTTCTCATTACGGCCGTGCTCAATTTGTCCGCGGTCAGTTATGATCGTCTCACGGCAATTGTGCTGCCCCAGGAGACACGGCTGACGTTGCGTGGTGCACGGATTGTCATAGCGTGCACCTGGTTGGCGGGCGTGCTGCTCGCCTTGCCGCTGGCCATTTACAGGGTATACAAGGTGCGCATCTGGCGCAATTTTACCGAGCGCTATTGCAAGGAGAATACACGAATCTTGCCCAAGTATTGGTATGTGTTGATCACTGTGCTGGTGTGGCTGCCATTGGGCATCATGCTCATCTGCTACACGGCCATCTTCATTAAGGTGAGGATGCACCATGCAAATCTTTTCCCATTTTTAATCTTCTGGTATTCTGATGTTCCCTTGCAGCTGGATCGTTATGAGAAGCGGGTTCTGCGGCGTGAAAATCCCTTGAGCGTCAACTACAAACGCAGCGTGGCCAAAACGCTGTTCATTGTGGTCATTGTGTTCGTGGTGCTGCGTTCGCCCTTTACCATTTTGGTGGTGCTGCGTGCCAAGTACAATATGACCGATGCCAGTCTGAACAGCGGCATGGAGTTCTTCTGGTACTTCTCCCAGTACCTCATGTTCGTCAATGCCGCCGTCAATCCGCTCATCTATGGCTTCAACAATGAGGGCTTCAGGCGCGCCTACGCACAGCTCAAGTGTGTGCAACGCTGCAGGTCAAGATGCAATGCTAAACGCATCCACAGTTGTTGCTACTGTGAGTTTATAAAACCCAAAAGCAGTCCCACCAGCAAAATGCTGCCCGAGGAGCAGCAAACAACGCCCATGACAGACGGCACTGAGCGTCAGAGCAAGCAGCTGGAGCCAACCTCAGAGATTTTTGCTAAAACGAATGACTCACTGGTTCCTCAAATTGATGGAGACGGTTTCATTTAGTCGCTTTCAAAATATATACAAACTAATTATAGTATAACCAACAATTTTATGCAGCTTGCCAAGTTTAGAGTAAAGTCGCAGCTTTGGACTTTAAACTCGCATTAAAATTACACACACTTAAAATTTGTTGATCGTTTGCTTGTTTTCTACTTAAATAAGTTTTGCATATTTGCACGCTCACCTTGCTTTCAATTAATTTATAATTAGATATTTAAATATTAGAATTAATTAGCTTTAATTTGTCAAACGTAATGCTCGCACTTTCAACACTTTCGCACTGATCGAACGCACAGCTGACACGGATGAAAAGCAGCCACAGTGAAGACTCAACTGCGACGCTAGCAGAATACGACTCTGTGATTTGAGAGAGAAAGAGAAATAGAGAGAGAGAGAGAGAACGAGAGAGGTGAATTACAACCGTGCTTTAAAACTGTACACTTCTCTTGTCTCTCCCGCACACTGTGCTCAGCCGCAGAGCTTTGAGAACCGTTAGAAAGCTTCGTTCTATGTGGTGTATATCATTGTTTTGCGTTCTTTGCACGTGTCCGGTGTTTTTTCTTTGTTTGTGCGTATTCATTGCAGAATGTCGCGTTTAATATTTATGTTAATTGTATTTCAATTACTTTGTGGGCGTGGGCACGCCTTCGAGGTGCGATTTGAGCCCAGCTACCCCAGCTATCGCCTGGCCTCGGATCAGCATGCGGTTGAGTCGTTGCGTCTGTACAAACGCGACATGCAGCAGTTTTTCGACAAAGGTTTCAAGTTAAACAAACAATTTTTATTACTGTGAAAGAATAGAAGTGATGACTTAGAATATCTATTCGATTCAGTCTATGCCAAAGAGCTCTGATTTCATATAGCCAGCTCCGTGTGCCTCTAAAAATCGTATAAAATCGCCAGTGTTCATGACGCCCTCCTCTGCTCCGCCTTCCGAGCTGAGATTGAAGAGTTGCTCGCTGAAATTGCTAAAGAAACGTTTGCGCTGATGCAGATCGGTCCGGACTAGGCTGATCTTTTGCCAGCGCAGTGCCTTAACATTCTTCCAGTACTTCTGCACCTGGTCGGATGCACCTTCGACGCAAATGATGCCTGGCTTGCCGGGTCGACTGAAGCCAGTGAGCTGCAACTGTCGGGCTTGACGTATAAGCTCTTGGCGTTTGGTGCTCGACTTGATGTGATGCGAGTAGATCCACAGACGCTCTAGATCTGCCGCCTTTGGCTGCTTCTCTTCAGCTTGCAGGGTTTCCAATTCGTTGGCTGGGCGTAACAGCAACCCTTCGATGTGCTCCTGCAGCCAACACAGCAATTGATATATATATGGTTCGTCCAAGTCTCGCTGTTGCTCTAGGTAGTTGCCAATATCGCTTTGTAGATGCTGCTCCTTTAGCTTGCAGAGCAATGTGGTATGCACCGTGATCCTGGCCAGCTCCAGCTGTGGATACAAGTGTGGCAATTCAATGCGCACATCGACGCTTTGTTTGTTCAGCAGATCCAGTTTTATCGTGTACTCCAGATGGGAGAGCAGCTGCACTGAACTTTTGCTATTCAAGAATTCATTAAAATCGGCCACAACGCCGGCATCGAGGAGCTGAAGTTCACCGTGGCCACAGTATATGGAACAAAGCAACTCGAGTTCTTCCAATTGCTGACCAATAGAACGTCTATAGGTTTCTCTTTGCTGTTCCATTTCCATATCCGAATCCGTATCCGTATTCGTATCCTTATCTGTTTTCATTGCCAGGGCTGGGCGGAAAATTGAGAGGGCAAAAATTGATTGGGTTTTAGTCTTGGCATACGTCGCTGCGGGAAATGTTTGCAAATTCGAACACTGGACAAGATCGGGGACGAGAGCACAAGCAGCAAACCCAGCGCCATTAAGATATATACATATTATTCCAATATCTAAATAGTGAAAATAATTGCAATTCATTTCGTTTCATTTCATAAAGTATTTTAAATTTCTAAATTTCTAACTCTTTGGTTTCTTCTAATCCTTTCAGCAAGTTACAGTTTCAATGGTCTGGTGCGGGTGGCATCGGTGCCTGTGCCGTTTCCCTTAGACATTTGCATGCTTCAGTTGCCATCCATAAAGTATGCCACGGCACTGCACAAGGATGCGGCTGGTGTGCATCATTTTGCGGTTTACGAATGGCGTGCAAAGGAACAGGACTACTTACTGATGCTACAGCAGCCAGCGCCCAGGGCTGTGGCTTTGGATTGTCTAGTTCATGCGGGATTCGGCTATGTGGCACTCAGCTACAATCTTACAACGCCCGTGGAAGAGGCACGCGAGGGATCGCCCATTTATCAACTGTCGCCGGAGCGTGTCATGCGAACGGTGCAATATTTTGCGGATCTACGCCTGCGCGGCATGTACCTACGGTTGAGTAGCCAGGAGTTGACACTTCTGCAGGCATACGAGGACAAGAAGCAACAGCGCTGTCCCTACTTCAAATGGACAGGTGGCACATTTCAGCGTCTCGGCTCCATACCATGCAGCAATGCACGACGCCTCGAAGCCTTCGGCATTGACTACGCCGACTATGTGGCCGTGGCGAACTATGCAGGTGCCGATGGACGCACTGCGACACATTCGGAGATTTACAAATATGATGCTACTGCACGACGTTTTCAGCTATTTCAGCGACTGCGCTCCAACGGTGCAGTGGATGTCAAGTATTTCAGTCTGCCGGTGAACGAGGTGAGTCGACGGCATTTCTTGATACTTGGCAATACGTTTGGAGGCGGCACTGGAGCCAGAGGAGCGACAACTGGAGAAGCGGATACAGTGATCTATGTGTATGACAACGAACAGTTTGTGCCATATCAAAAACTAAGCTTCTATGCAGTGGAACGTTTTTTGCCCGTAACGGTAAGTTAAACCCAATGGCTCTCAAACTAATGTGAATAAGACAGCATTTCAAACTGGCTTGCAATGCTACTCAAACTGTTTGAAAGCATTGCAATCAAAAGAGAATTATCGTATAATTTGTTATCCCGATTCGTCTGTAACAGACAGAAGGAGGCGTGGCAGAACCCACAAAGTATATACATATATATATATATGTATATATAAATATTTACAAATCCATTGATTTATTTTCAGCATGTAATATCAGAGAAATTTCTACTTTTTGTTGCGTGCAACAAACAAGATGTGAAAATTTACAATCTAAACGATTGGAAATTCGAGGAGTCACAAGTTCAGTTCACTGAGGGAGCACTCAGCAGAGGCGTGGCACGCATGCGCAGCTACGAGGAGAATGAGCAAAGCTACTTGGGTAATACAATGATTATCTTATTCGCAAGATCTAAGATCACTTTAATCGGTATACTTAACTAAACGATTCTTCTATGAATATTTGCAGTTATAGCCAACGAGAATATGGCCGCCAATGAGACAAATATTTTTCAGCCATTGTACAAACAGGACGAGCATGCGAATGTCTTGCGTCAGGAAATCATTGATTGGGCACGCGAACAGCTTAAACGATTGGAGCAGGTTAATGTTCAACATGTCATTGGGATCTTGCAGGTAATATAATTTCACCAACAAACCTATAAGGCAAAACGATCTAAGAGAGATTCACTATATTTACAGCAAAAGATAAAAGAAGGAGCGGAGAAACTACAACAAATGCATATTAAACGTGTGATTACAAAATCTGTAAGCAGAAGTAATATACAAATACATATACTAATTGTACAGAATAGAATAGAATATGTTCTATAATATTTATTCGATCTCGTTCCCACAGTTTCTAGATGCTCCAAAACGTATTACTTCCAACTATTGGGAAGCCCTGCAGTATGCAAAACGAGCCCTGGACGTGATCGAACATGATGCGGTTGCAGCTCAGCAGCATAGAGCTAAACGAACAGCTCCTTCGAGTTCAGTAGAGGCACAGCACGAATTCGAAGAGGTAACAGTGGACACCCTAGTAGTGCACGACTCATTGAGGGCAGTGAATATCAATGGCATAGATCCCCTAAATCCCGTATATGAGCTAGTTAATGCTAGTAAAGTTTATGTGAGCGAGGAGTACAAGGAAGCAGAGAGGGTACGAAAGTTGCCCATGTTGGAGCAGCTGAAAGTAAATGATTTGGAATTCGTTGGCAAACTGAATGGTTACAATTGGTCACAGCTGTTAGAGCAGACCTTGAAAAGACGCGGCGAAAAGGTCCAATTTATGAAATCACCTGTACACATAGGCAATCTGCAGACCCCAGCGGTGCTGGTTAATAGCGAAGAGATTAATAACCGGCCGCTGGGGCAGCTAATTGCGATTAATGGTGGTGACTATATAGTGCAGCAGGATGTGCAATTCGCACAGCCTATTGAAGTGAATCGTCTGCTGATCAATCAGCGTCTGAATCATATACACGTAGACCGGCATAAATTCGATTTGTTGCTACAGCAAGCGAATCACACCCAAGTCATAGATGGACCCAAGCGTTTTGAGCATATACGTGTGCTAGAACCCATTACGATAGCGGTAAGTTTGTGATTGATTATGATTGAACATTAATCGTATCATTCACATTGCAGGGCCAATTGCTGGGAGCTGAACTAAGCGCCATGTCGCCGATGAAGGTGACGCACCAGTCGTTAGAACTGCAGGGCGACTATATCATCCATGGCGACGTAACCATTGGCCAGTTATTGCAAGTAGAGGATTTGATCGATGCGAAAAATACACAAAGATCAGCAGCACAAACACTGCAACAGGCCCTACGGCTCAATCAGACGCTCGAAGATGTCAATGTGCGCTTTTCAGCTCCACTCCAAGTAAATGATACAGAGTTGAGCTTTATCAATACACAGGATTTGCAGAACCTGGCGCAGCTGAATGTGGATGAGGTGCAGCTGATTGTGGGCGCTAAATACCTGCCCCAGAGTCTAAGCATAGAACAGGGCTTTGGCGAGGTACACACATTGAATGGCGTTCAAGTGGATGAACTACCACAGCAGCTGCTAACAAGAAGTGGCAATCAAAGCATTAGATTTCCAATGGAACTGGCGCACATGGAGGCGCCTCAGGTGAGTGCAACACAGCTGCAGCTCAATCAATTGGACCTGCAGCACTACATGCGACGGCAGGGCGAGCAGCGATGCAATTGCACGCTTTATGTAAATGAATTGGCCACACATCACTTGAAGCTGGAGCAGCTGCAGTTGCATGGCTCACTCTTTGGACACACCCTTCAGCAACTACTGGAGAAAGCAGCTCAACGGCCCCAAAGCTGGCAACTTCCACCCGGTTTCAATGGTACCATAGAAGCACGCAATGTCTGGTTAAAGGGGCATCTGAACAATGTGGATGTATTGCAGCTGGAGCAGCAGCTGCAACAACTGGCCGGCAACATTAAGTTCATGGGTGACATCAACTTTCGCCATGCTGTCAACATAAGCAATCTCAGCTTTACGGGCTCGCTCAATGGGATCGATGAGGCACGCTTCGGTCGCTGCTGGCTGGAGAATATGGGCGAGCAGCATTTTACTGCACCACAGACGCTCGCAGCTCTGATCAGTGATGAGAATGTGCATCTGCATGGACGTCTGAACAACTATACACTGAAGCAGCTGATCAGCAGCAGTTACAGGTTGAATGAGTCCGAACAACTGCAAGCAGTAAAATTTGGTAAGAAAAATGCGGCAGATAAAGAAACAAATGAAATAACCAAACCATTTTTTTTTTCTGCCCAGTAAATCCCATAGTGCTGCAGAAATCCATTGATGTGGGCCACGTGAATGGTTTACGTGTGCCCGAGGATATGCTGTATGCGCAGGACAATGCCCTGCTACAGTCACCGCTGTATATAAATGGTCAACTGTTAATCTCAGAGCAGTCATGCAATGTGAGCAGTCTCAATGGATATGACTTGGACGCACTGCATCACTATTTGCATCAAGATGAGCACCAAACCATGGATACGCTGCATGTGGAGCAGGCACAGTTCGAAGCGGCCCCCAACTACGAGTGGCTCAATGGGCGACACATGCCACGGCTGCTGGATGAAGTATGGCTAGACAATGAGTATGTCGAACTGAATTCATTGCATCTATCCAATGCCAGCTTTGAGGGCTTGATAGAGTTCGAGGTGAGAGCAACAGAGTGAGAGAAAGCGGGCAACAGGTAACTGACTAATACAATTGCCATTTAAATAGGGCACAGTTAATGGCCTGGATGTGGAGCATATCGAACACAATTATATTAGCCGGACCCGCAGCCAGCAGTTGAATGCGCCGTTAAGTTTCGCTGGTGACGTCACTTTTGCACAACAATTGAGAGTTAAGCAAGTAGAGCTACGTGTCAATGCTGGCGCACTTGTTGAGGGCAAAGGGTAAGTGGACGAACAAGTACAAAATCATTTTGCTGTAAATCGTATCAAATTTCACTTCCAATTGTTTACGCGCTAAAAGCGGTTTGACAAGCACTGACCCAATGCGCTATACACAACACTCTCACACGCACACACACACACACACACACACACTCACACAAACACGCGCATGTAC